>KZ505723.1:290599-336093 GCA_002844005.1 Limosa lapponica baueri
CCCGGGGAAAAGGGGACAGCCTCGGGAGCGGCCGCTTCTCGACGTCCGCCCGCCTGTCCCGGCAAGAAAGTTTGCGATGGAAGGAAGGGGGCCTCCCTTCACCCGCTTCCCGCCCCCCAGCACCTGGCAGACGCCGCTGCGGAAGCCGCGATAGCTGTCCTTGCCGTAGCTGAGCACTTTCTCGTCCGGATCCGCCTGCTCCAGCCGCCGGTCGAAGAGAAACACGGTGCGGTCCCCGCTGCCGCGAGGCAGCCCCGGCCTGCGAGCTCCGCGGCCGCCCGCCGCTGCCATGTTGGGACGCCGCCGAGGAGACGGAAGCCGTCCCACAGCGATGGCGGCAACGGCCAACAGCGGGAGCTACTTGCCGAGCCCGCGAGCTCCCCCGCCCGGCGCGGCCCGGCCCGGCCCGCGCGCAGAAGCCTCCGGCCGGGGAAGGAGGCGGAGCCAGGCGGGAGGCTGGGGCGGAGGCCCGGAAGTGGGGACGGGATGGGGCGGGGCGGGGGCGGCTGCGCACAGCGGCGGCCGTTCTGCCGCCGGGGGGCGGGGAGCAGCGGGGAAACGAAAGCGCGTCTCAGAGCCGGAGCCGCGGAAGGAGTTCCTGCCCTTCGCCCCGCGTCATTTCCGCCTCTGTCGGGTGGGGCCCAGCTGGGAGCGCTGAGGTGGAGGAGCCGCGGCCGGCGCAGGCTGCCTGGGCGGGGAACCGCATGCTGCACCTGGCTTCTGCTCCCGCCTCCTTGGCGGCGGGTTGGTGGCAGGGGCCTTGGGCCTTGGGCAGGGCCGGCAGCGGGTTGCCGTCTCCTGGCGGAGACATCCCCAGCCCACTACCGGCAGCGCCTCGGCCGGGCCCTGTGGGTGGTGTGTGCGATGGCGCTGTCGTAGCGCTGGCATAACGGAGAGGGCTTGTCCGCGGGGCCGGTGCGGCAGAGATTGGCTTGAGTGCGGAGGTGTGAAGTCCATGTACATCTACCCCTAAAATAAACGGGGCAACCGAGATCCATAAGCTGTTGTTTATCCTTTTTAATGTTTAGTGCTTGGAAGGCTTTCATCCGCTGAAGGAAGGAGTTAGTGTGTTGTCTTCAGTCTTAAAATTTCAATTTAAGCAATTAAAACTTTATTGAAGTTGGTTTTTATTTATGCAAAACCCTAATGACTTCTGCATTGTGCCATTGTAGAAGAATAGTAAGACTAGTGTAGCTGCAAAACTGCGTTGGAAATAAAATAATTCAGGAAATAAATACAGCTTTCATGGAACCAGCGAAACATACGTGTTGGGAAACTGTCAAGATCTTTTGATTTGTCATTTATTGTAGGGTAGGCTTAACAGCTTTTCCTCCTGTCATAAACAGTAGGGACATAGTTGGGATACACTTTAGAAATGAGCTTAGAAAAAGACATTCAATAACAATCACAATTTATGCGTTAGGCGTTTGCAGCAGGTGCAGCTTATGCTTCTGATGGGGTTAACTTGGAGAAACTGAATGTGTTCTGCATTTTGTGTATTCTTGTACTGGCAGTTCATTCCTTCGTGCTGCGTGGTGTTCATGCATTCTGAGTTTATGCATAGCCTTTCAGTACTTTGAATTGAGCATAACACTTTAAAGACTTTCCTCATTATTTGCTGTCATTTCTGAGAGAGGTCTCTTGTCTAAGAATACATAAACGCTGTAAGTGGAAACGTTTTTGTCTGTAGACTTTAATTTGCAGGTGACATTTTCATTGTCTGACACAACTGCTTGTACAGATTGGGATCTAAAAGACATACACAGCTGGAAACTTTGTTCTTTCAGGCCCTCTAAAAAGATGATCATTCCTCCACTGGAAATTAATTACTTTCAAGATTTCTTGGTTATTGCTTATATTGACCTACTGGATTTTAAAGTTAGATGTCATTTTTCAAAATTAATAGCAGCAGTAGAGTAACCAATCATTTGTTCATCTTGCCACTTGGTATTTCAGAGCAAAAGAAGCGTGGCCAGCAGGTCGAGGGAGATGATTCAGCCCCTCTACTGCACTCTGGTGAGACCCCACCTGGAGTACTGCGTCCAGCTCTGGAGTCCTCAGTACAGGAAGGACATGACGAGTTGTGGATGCCCCATCCCTGGAAGTGTTCAAGGCCAGGCTGGATGGGGCTTTGAGCAACCTGCTATAACAGGAGGTGTCCCTGCCCATGGCAGGGGGGTTGAAACTCGATGATCTTTAAGGTCTCTTCTAACCCAAACCGTTCTATGATTCTATGATGCTCGGGAGTGTGGTTTTTATGTGTGTGTGAGAATGTATTTATCATTATGTCCTCCCTGTATTTAGTTTTTTCATTCAAGCAATAAATTAAGTACTTGCTTTCTTCGTATTGAGAGAAAATATGAACTAAGTTCCAGCACTGGCTAGTTTTCGATAGCAAATATTTCATATATGTGTAATGAAAATCGCTATGTCTTCACTAGAATAAGTGCACAGCCCCTTTAGTAAGACTTGTTGCAGTGGCACAGTCTGTTGAGTGATACTGGATGCTGCTGCCTACATATGCTTTGTAGGTATGAACCTACAAATTCCAAATTAGCTAACAAAAAGCATTGCTTTTTCTTAAAGTGACAAAGGTTTTATCTCTAAGAAGAGGAGCCTGTAACATCTTGGATTTAGAACTCCACAGACCTTTGATACGACCCAATTACAAAAAGTACCTTAGTGAGACCCCCTGAGATGTGAAACAAACCAGCATCATTACTTGAACTGCTGAGGTACGAAACGGCATCATCATTGCTCAGGAAACCATCTGAGAGACAGAGACCAAAGAACAGAAATAAACAGTGAATCGTCAATGTAACATGCAGGCTAAGGTAGATGTGGAGCAGCGGGTTACTGAAGTGCTATTTTGCCATGGTTTAACCCCAGCTGGCAACTAAGCCCCACCCAGCTGCTCGCTCACTCCCCCTAGTGGGATGGGGAAGAGAGTTGGAACAGTAAAAGTAAGAAAACTCGAAACTCGGGGGTTGAGTTAAAGACCGTTTAATAAGTAACGCAAAAGCCGCACACACAAGGAAAGCAAAACAAGGAATTCATTCATTGCTTCCCATGGGCAGGCAGGTGCTCAGCCATCTGCGGGAAAGCAGGGCTCCATCACACGTAATAGAATCACAGAATCTGAGTAACATTCTCTAAGCAATCCTGCTTCAGCAGGGGAGTTGGACTAGATGATCTATATGGTCCCTTCCAACTCTAAAAAATTCAGTGAAAATTCAGTGAAAATTCAGAATCATCTAGGTAGGAAGGGACCTTCAAGATCATCTAGTCCAACCATCAGCCTAACTCTGACAAAAAAAACCTGTCACTAACATGTCCCCCAGCACCATGTCAACCAGTCTTTTGAACGCCTCCAGGAATGGTGCCTCAACCACTTCCCTGGGCAGCCCATTCCAATGCTTGATAACCCTTTCAGTGTAAAAATGTTTCCTAATATCCAACCTGAATCTCCCCTGGTGCAACTTGAGGCCGTAAATACTTACTATAAAATAGTTACTTGTGAAGACAAATGCCATTGCTCCGAGCTTCCCCCATGCTTCCTTCTTCTTCTTCAATCTTTCTATACTGAGCATGACATCACAGGGTATGGAATATCCCTTTGGTCAGTTGGGTGCAGCTGTCCTGGCTATGACCCCTCCCAACTTTTTGTGCGCCCCAAGCCTACCCACTGGTGGGGCGGTGTGAGGAGCAGAAAAGGAGCCTTGACTTGTGTAAGCACTGCTCACCAATAACGAAAACATCCCTGTGTTATCAACACTGTTTCCAGCACAAATCCAAAACATAGCCCCATACTAGCTACTATGAAGAAAATTAACTTTATCCCAGCCAAAACCAGCACATACTGGTTTGGGTTTTTTCCATTTATTTCTCATTAACTTGAAAAAAAAAAAAAGGAGTGAGCAACTGAAGTGACAAAATTTCTGGAAAACAATCCAGTTAGTCAAGTTGAGAGGACTGTGAAGACAGTCCGTGGTTCTGAGATACCTGACCAATGTGATAACAGATTAAATTATATTTTTAAAAATTGAAGGCAACACAGGGAGAGATGGTAGTGAAGGGGGAGGGACAATGAACCATTCATTCACACTCCTGTGGTCCAAATTAACTCTGTCAGCTGGACTTTTACAAGTAAAACTTGTGTAAATTCTCACTGTTCATTGTGTACTTCATTAACAAAAATACAGCTGCGATATGCTCATTTAAAATCCAATGGAAATAATAGCTCAGATAATGACAGATGGGCATCAACCCATGGTGAAAAGTATGCCTAAGATGACTGGGATTTCCAAACTAAGAAAATATTATAGTTAAAAGTATAAAAATAGGAAAGATAATCGGGAACTTCTGGTCTATCTTATAAAGCAAGAAGGGGGGACATGGAGTTACATTAAAATACATGCAGAACTGATAGGAAGATATACTTTTCATAAAACATTTGATTGAACTGTGAAATATATTTTCACATAATTAGAATTACTAACTAAGTGAGATTTAGAGCCATTTTTTTCCTTATATGAATAGAAAGGAGATAAAGGACTAGAAAGATTAGCTAATGAAGAAAAGCCCCATCCAACCTGGCCTTGAACACCTCCAGGGATGGGGCATTCACAACTTCCCTGGGCAACCTGTGCCAGTGCCTCACCACCCTCACAGTAAAGAGGCCTCCTGGAATTTTTGCCTGTCTTCCTCTTTGTTGGAATGCATCACTCCTGAGCTTGGAGGAGATGATCCTTGAGTATTAACCAGCTTTCTTGGAAATCCTCTTCCCTCCAGGGCTTTATCCCACAGTACTCTACCAAGCAGATCCCCAAAGAGGCTAAAGTCTGCTGTCCTGAAGTCCAGTGCAGCGACCTTACTGTGCACCCTCCTCACCACCCTAAGGATTTTGAACTTCATCGTCTTATGGTCACTGCAGCCAAGGCTACCCCAGAGCTTCACATTTCCCACCAGCCCATCCTTGTTCGTTAGAACAAGGTCCAGAATCAGCATGTCACCTCTCCTTGTTGTCTCCTCTGTCACTTGGAGAAGGAAGTTGTCATTGATGCATTCAAGGAACCTCCTGGATTGCCTATGCCCTGCTTTGTTGTCCCTCCAACAGATACTGGGGTAGTTGAAGTCCCCCATAAGGACCAGAGCTTGTGAATGCGAGGCTGCTCCTATCAGGAGACATATAAGTCGTATACTTTGGCCTTAGGATAAAATATTCAAATATTACTGAGTAAGAAGAATGCAAGTTGGAAGACAAGTCATTCCATATCTGATTGTTGTAGAGTGTTTTTTGCACCATTTTCCAAAGCTGTATTTGGAAGGAGGACACCAGACTAGATGGATACTTGTAGGTTTTAGTCTGTCAGCTCCCCTAAGATTGTCATGGAACATTTTGACGGGAAGTGGCAATACCAGAGAACCTTACCATTCACCTGCCAGGGACAAATGACTGCAGCCAAAAATGCAGTGGTCAGGAATTAAGTTTGGTAGCAATCCACTGCATCTTGTGAGTACCTCTCATGGGAAATGAATGAGGACAGAGCAAACCTTAAAAACTTTCTTCCTCTGTGAGACAAAGAAACATGAATGATTCTTGAAGAAGTATGTGAAAACATGTATCTAACAAAGACACAACGGGAGAAAACACAGTTTTTAATTTGTGGAAAGGTTGTTGGGGTATAAGATTAATGTCTTCAAGCGTTAATATTTCAACTGTTGCCGTTATGCTTGCTTTTTCTAAAGGCTGTGTTTGAAGAAGTCCCTCCGACCACACTCTTAAAAGTTATAAAGACTGGGATCAAAGACGTCATTCCCGCCTGTATAACATGTAAGAAATAGGAAAACATACATACTTTGTCACAGAAAAGGTCCTGCTACATGTGTGGGGCATTATGCTTTTCAATTCAAGTCGATATTGCTGCTACAGGGTCTTATTGGAGTATCTTTCAGCCTTTTTGTAGCTAAGCATCATTGCTACTTGCTTTTTCTCTGGAAGGTTGCTTCTTCCTTTTACTCTTACTGTCACCTTGGCTTTTTCCCTTTATCCTGGACTAATGGCTGCTTTCTCCTGAACCATCGAGGAGTGCCTTCATTACCAGCTCTGGTAGCAGTGGCACCATGGAGTCCAAGCCAATAGACCAGGCTAGACTGGTTGACTGCTTTAGTCATTTAAATGCCTCTGCATCGCATCGCCCCATGCTCTGGATTTTGGGATGGTGGCACAGTAACTATTGCCCTTTCTCACTGTAGGCATCTTTTGCTGTGCACGTAAGCATGTATCACGGAGGTTTTGTTGTAGCACACACCAAAGACAGCTAGGATTTAAGGAGCTTCTAGGCTAAGCATTTGCATGCTCAGCACCCACAATAAAACACCTGAGGAATATCTTCTGAGTAATCAGTCAGATGGGAAGGGTTGATCTTTGCAGGTTGCTGGAAGAGAGCCTCAGTGATGCTGAACTGCCATTCTCTGATTTCTTGTTTATTCCTCAACAATTTTGTGTTTTTCAAGGTGGTGGTTTTCCTCTTAAAAAACCTACACTTGTCCAAACAGTGCAACCTCTGGCTTTCTACAACCCTGTAGTTTTCCCTTTCTTATCTTGCGTGACTTCACTCTGCAGCTTTCCTTATGACTTTCTTACAACTGATTGCCAAACCCTTGGAAGGGAACAGGACAGTAAGTCACTAAACAGTATTAGTCAAACAGAGCTCATTACTTTGGTGTCCTCTCTGCACTGTGAATTTGTTGTATTGACCCTTGCTAGTTAAGATCAGTCAGATCCTTTTTTCCCCAGAGAGAATAGCGGGGGACTTTCCTTTCAGCAGTGTTCAGTGTTCTCAGGAGGGCCATCTCATTTCTACTGATACAAAGGCATTCACTATAATGAATCATGGTATGAAAAGTGAAACTACATTCCACCCATCTTGCTTGTTGCAAAATACTTATACACATTCCATCACCACCTGTCTTTCTGCTTTGGAGTCTTGCCAAACTGGTGACTATTTCAGTGAGGTGAAATTGGAGTAACAGACAATTTCACCTGCCTTTAAAAACTTAAGCCTGTGTGAAGTGTTCTTAAGGCTAAAATGCTGATCAGATAAGACACTGCCAACTAAAGTTGTGATCTCATGTATGAGATGCAAGGGAAAACACTGTACAGACGACACATCACAAAGACTCCTTGTTATTGCAAAGCTGTTGATAAGGATTTCTAGAATGAAAGGACCAGCACACTCAATAATCCTCTAGACAGACCTGTGATCCTATCTACTCCAAGCAAATGCTGGAACTGGGACACCCTTATGAACTGGGGTTCACAAAAGGTCCTCTCTTCAGGGGGGAGCAGACCACAACAGACCTGGCATCTGTAACGTTTTATGTAATATTTATGGTCAGGCCAGGGACACGGCCAGTCTCAAGCATGAGCAATGATCTAAAGCATTTTCTCTGCTTGGTAATCATTACTGATGCCTGACATGTGGTAAGTAACAAGTGCCTTTTATTCCTCTAATAAATTTTTAATCTCCAAATCTGAAAAGCAGACCACAAAAGGGTAGGTAGATGCTCTTCTACCAGATCTTGCTGTTGTACTGATGCAAACTGACATTTGCTAGAAGAATCCTGTAAACAAATAAAGTTCTATAGAAAAAACCTACAAAATTATTTAAGAGTTTTCTCAGGCTGACTGAGCAGTCTCTGCCAACCTCCTGATACAGGACTGAAGATGTCAGTGCGCTTCCCTGAGATATGACATTGGCTAAGGCATCAATAGTCCCTCATCCAATGAGGAGACTAAGGGCTCTATGAGTTCTCTGGGCTCCTTCCATTCCTTAAAAACTAATGGATTCCATCAAAAACTTTCCACAAGCACCCAAAATCTAGAACTCCAGTGAAGATACAATAGTTTCTATAGTGGAGATCTTTGCAAGGGAAAAGACCTCGACAATACATGATTTCATCATGCCAGGACTCTCTCACAGCCAAAAATCTGGAGAGAGCAAGCATTGCAAAACCAGGTCAATTCCCTGTTCTATACTATCGCCAAGAGGAAGGTTAACTGACTGGAAAGGAGACGTTAAGGTTTCCAATATTAAAACAAAACAGTGCTCTCTGATAAAGAGTGAAAAGATAATATATTTAGTCTCTGCAGATTCTTTGCAGAGCTCAAAATACTTACATACCAAATAATCTATAGAGTAGACAGAGGTGAGTAGTAGTCAGTACCATTGTCTACAAAATCTCCATTGCTTTGTGTAGAGTCACTTGGTGTGAAAGACCATATACTTCCTTTTTTGCTATAGAGCAGTGCTGCAGGGAGTTTGCCCGCTTCTGATTGAAAAGGCAATTTCTTCAGCTGTTGCTTTTTTTTTTGTACTCTTTCCAGAAATCAGAAGATAAAAATATATACATGGTTTTTTAATTCTACCACAAAAGGTGGAGAAGGGATGAGGATTCCCATTAAAGGCCAAAGTACACAAAATATTAGAAGTATCACAGAACCAGAGAACAACATATCGTTATCCAGCTTGGAACTAAAGACTTGCGTAGACATGCGCTACTGCACATTGGCAAAGCCAACGAGAAGGGCTTGAGGAGCCTCATACACATGAGCTGAATGAACACTGCAAAGGTAAAAAAGCCTTATCATGCTCATGATGCATTCAAGAAGTACTCCGAAAAGAACTATCCAGTTCTTGACAGTGAGGTGAGTTTCTGACAACAAAATTTGAAAAATAACATACTCCAGGGAAGAGGACAAAGCTATACACAGAGTTCTACCATGCTTCTGCAGCATCAAGTGTTATTTTTTTTATAACTAGGTATAAAAAAAAAAAAATCAGATGGAAGAATGGTCATGTAAAGGAAAGAGTCCTTTAATACTTAAAGCAGCAAACGGTTGGCTGGGAAGATTAATGCCAAAGGGATACCTACGTGCATAAATCAGTTCTCAAAGAAGCGTTCCTTAGAGTTTTTAAAAAGTCATCTATTTCTACAAAGGTTAAGACAATTTTTATTCCTTTGCAATTTATAGGAAACAGATGTTTTTCCTCTACACAATGCACATTTAACAGTAAGAACAGTCATGGAATTAGTATCTGTTGCTAAGATAATTACCTAGTTCCTCCAGGAAAATCAAATTAATTGTGCTTTTTATGTCATGTTTCTATACTTGCAGTAAGAATCTATCCTTCAGAGAAACAGATTTAATAAATTTTATTGAGTATAAAAATACATAAACTTAAGGCATATTAACTAAACTGTACAAAAGATACACTAGCAATAATTGAGGGAACTGTATCCATACATAAGCCAAAAAATTTTACAAATGACTCATACTACTGAAATGTGCAGGTGCCAGTGGTACATTCTGATTAAGACTTTACATTCTGGTAAAAAAAGAAACAAAACCAAAATAAAGAGCACTAATTATGTTTGAATGTCTATTGTCTAACTTCAGAAGCAATATTCCAGAATACAAATAAAAAAAAATAACTGACCACTTGACTTCAAATATCACACAGGAGCCATGTTCAAGAAGCACTGAAAAATTACCTCCATTTTAAGATGTGAAGACATATTACCTAGTAAACATTGGCTGAAATTAATCTATTGTTATATTACAACATGAAAATCCCCATAGCATTTTACAGAACCTAGGTCAAAGCCTGGGCTGGTTCTAATGTCAATTCAGTTTAACTGACATACAAGACCAAATAACTTGTTGCCAACATTACAAATGTGGACTTTTTACTACTCAGGCTACTTTAATTTCAGAATAATACATTTGCCAGTACATGGAGGAAAGTCATTGTGACCTTGTTTCTTTAACCCAGTATCATTGTGTTAATATTAGTCCTTGGAAGTGACATTTATTTTGCTTGCGTTTACTCAAGTCAACTGACTAGTCCACGTGGCAAAGAATCTGCAGATACTAATAAACACAGGTACAGTCAGTTACAGAAGCAGAGACAAACAGGTATCAGGCAGCCAAGAGAGAGCACAACCCCTAAATAAGCACATATTTTAAAGGAACCTGATTATTCTGTATGGTTCAGAGTTTTGCTTTATTAGAAGAATGTTGCTTTATATAACAGAAATACTAGAAAGATCACAAAGAAAACGAGTTTCTAGAGAGAAGGAACTGAGATTTGATAAGGATTAGGCGTAAAAATATAGGAAATAAAAAAGTTTGCAAAGGTAAAAGGAAAGAGGACAACAGAAGAAAGCATAAATACTACCCACCTGTCAGAAACCTTTTATAGCTGTCAAATTAAACTTCTGGAGTACAACAAAAGAACAAAAAGTTATAAGCTTAAATAACACCATCATTATCATAATATCTGAAACAAAATACTCCTACCAGAGCCAGAAGATTCACACACTACATTAAGGACAACTGAGTTTTATCTATGCACTGCAAAAATAGCCTAAAATTAAAGGCAATTCAGTTTTTATTTGCAGTCTGTGTTCAGATGGTCAAATTTAAGTTTTGCTGTATATCCTAGGGATTTGTGTTTCATTCAAGAATTGTGTGTAATTACAGAATTAAAGAGCAACTTCATTTAGCCATCAGCTGCTAAAAGTTTTTGAACAGACTGCAAAGTTGTTTTTATTGTTGTATATTTGAATCAGTGATGTTTATCACTGAACTCTTAAAAACACTCAAATACTTCCAATACTTTTCTTAGGAAATACCATCATAAACTAAACTATTCAAGACATAAATGCTGATTTTTATTTTTTTTTTTAAACACAAAAGTATATACAGAGTAGATAAGAAGACACTGCTTCCACATAGCACTGAACAAAGAGAGGTTACATTTTCTTCAATGTATTTGGACTGGATCTCCCCATACAATAATTTTACTGCTACTTTCCTGAGGAAGAAAAGAATCAAATAGAGTCTGTCCTACTAGTCTAACAAAAAGAATGCAGACTCATTTTAGACCACTTTGATGTATCCAACATTAGCCAAATCTACAACTCATTAGCTATATTGCCAGAATTCATATGTTGTCCTACTTGGAGCTCTCTCTGGTACACATATTCAAGAAGTACAGTGAGGTTTCATCTGGGACTATGAGCAATTAAGGGACAGAACTTTGTTTTCAAACTGACTATCTTTATTTCTCTAGATTATTTACAAGACTACTGTATAACTTCTACTGACTACTGATCTTTTCAAAGAGGTTTTTGTTAAAAAAAAAAAAATAATAATCTTACTCATGTAAGAGGAGTCTCTGGGCAGTTCAGTAGATAACAAAACAAGCAGAAGACTGAAAGACGTTTACAGTTGGCTTGCTACTAAAAGAAAGGCTTACGGAAGGATGTACAGTCATGCATGTGTGCTAAATACATACGTATATTATGAAATGCACAAACAATACTCCAGGAAAGGAAAGCGTAACTCTCAGTTAGCAACCTTACAAGTTTACAAAAATCACTAGTTAATTTTAAGCATCAGTATTTCATGTTGTCAGCACCCTCTGCTTTTGTGCTGTCACTTGTGGTATCATCTTTAAGTCCACTCTGACTTGTTATTTTAACAGGTTTAACTGTACTCTTGTCTACTAATGTTCCTAGAAGAGCACAAATGATTTAATTAAATTATAAAGAAAAAATGAAATGAAGTTGCTCCAAAGTTTCTTGTTTGTAATCATACATAATAAATTGCAAGGAGGAAGTGTAAGCAAAGTCTTTTTTATGAAAATGAAAATATATTGTTTAATTTTTTAATATACTTGTATCAATAAAAGAGGTTCAAAAACATTTCCTTACACTTAAAACCAGTTTCAATGCTAAATACAGGAATTACCCATCCTTTTAGAAGGCACCATACCAGAGCTTCAGAAAGGCAAAATTTTCAACTTCACCTTTTTGGTAATTACAGACTTTCAGCCTTCTTTTTATAACTGTCTAGAATTCCAGTCAAGCTTGACAATAGGTCTTCAGACATGAATTCTTCATAGTATCTGTCAATTTTCACATTCTGTTCATCAAGATATTTCTGGAAAAAAGTTATAGCAAGTTTATTAGAACTATCACGGTCTCTGTTGTACTGGTTCTGCTAAAGCATTTGAAGCAGTCATTGCACAGGTTAAACAATTCCAGTTAAACACTTCTCTGAAACACATCTACCAGAAGCAGATTAAACCTGACAGGATGCTATCGCTGAAATTTAATAATAAATTCTGATTATTTATACCAAAGGATTTGTCAATAAATTTATTTTACTAGGATCTACAGACTCAGTGCAGCAACCCTAAATAACCAATACTTTATTGGAAAGAGTAAGTTCTAATTTCCATTTCCAGTGTTTAACTGCAGTTGCAAATGTCTCTAGAAAGATTTAATTCTGAATATCAAATTTTAGTTTACCTCTATAGATACTACATGAGTAGCAATCACTTCTAAAAGACGATTCAAGTTATCACCAGCTTTCCTGCTCTCTTCTGTTGTTGTTTGCATAACAACTTGGTATCTAAAAAATAAAGACACTCAGAAAGTCACATCCATAATTATAAAATTCCTGACATCTAAAACAATCACTTTACCAAGTCTGATATATCATCATGTCTAGCCATAATTTTTTCTATTAACTTGAACCACCTTAGATTTCTATATTAATACTCAACTTATAAGAAAAAAGGACAGTATTATGCTAAATGGTAAGAAACAAAGCACCTTAGAGTCAGAATAGTCTTTCCAGACTTTAGAAAATGTAGTTGTCACATAAGTTTGGAAACAAACTAATTTACTTACTAAAACCATATATATGAAAAAATTACATGGAAAATGGGAGTTTTGATACAGTAGAGAAATATTCTAGCAAAATATTAAGTGTCGAGGAGAAACATTTTTCAATTGTGAATTTGTGGAATTAATATACCGAGATGGATACCTGCTCGCCAAGGCATTTTACATTAGGATTCAAGAAAATGTCTTTATCCTTAAAACACAGAAAAACCAAAGTAAATTATACAAAGAACTTGAAATTATGGGCCTTACTGTCGTTGAAGATCATGTAATTCATTTGTGGCTTCACTGAGACCTTCATTGACACCACTCTCAAGTAATTGTTTATGCTTCTCTAACAATTCCAGTTCATTTGCACATTTTTGCTCTTCCTCTTCTGCCTCCTGTAAACATAAGGAAAGAGGAAAAAATAAAATAAATTGCATAACTCAGGAATAATTAGGATTCTTTTTCTCCTTTATATTACCTGATTACATCCTGATACTTGAATTCAGAATTCACACAAGTAACTCCAAACTCAAAACTAAAAACGCCAAGGACATCCTCCTAAACCTAAAGTTTCAGGTATTTTCTGTATTGTCCACCCAAAACCAACCTAACCTTCCCTTTATTGCTCTAACAATATTTCAAGGTTTGTGTTGCAGGTATTTTTCCTTCAAAGTTCATCTCAAAAAGTGTTATTTACATACGTATTCGAAATAGCTTAGAAATGGAACATCATGAACAACTGTTTCTATGTTAAAAAAATAAAGTCACATTTGAGTAAGAAAACTGCTTTTCCCTTTTGCGTCTGAAAGGTGAGTACAAAACGTAAGTAATCATCTTTCCAATGGCACTGGAGACATTATACTCAGCATGATTAAATGCACAAAACCAAACTAAATTCCACTATCAGCTAAACATGCAATTTTGGTGAATTACAGAAATGTCATCCTTCAAAAATAATTTTAATACTTAATAATTTAAGTGTTATGGATAGCATTTTAAAAATTACACAAGGAATTACATGAATATTTCTTATCATAACCATCCAGTTGCAACTGAGCATTTTATGACCTCACTTTAAGAAACAAGCATATGCAACAGCATAGATCAAAAGCTAGATTTCAGGTGTTTTTGAAAGCAATAAACTAAATTAATTGCCTTCAGCCACCTAAGCAGGTATTAGCAATGAAATAACCCAGTTTTGTGGTTATAGCACGGAAGTTTGGATTTGAAAGAGCAGGTATGTTAAACACTAGCTTAGTTCAAAAAGCATTCTTCTCCTGGGCACCATAGCCCCACCAAAGCCACGCTGTTGGGAGGTACTGAAGCAGCCACTTAGTTGTTAACAAAGAGGGCTCTGTTTTGTTTCTAAACTAGAAGTGAGGAAAAGGATCGAGACTGCTCTCCCACTGGGGAAGAATAACAAAGAAACAATTTCATATCTTTAAAACATTCAATGTGCTTTTAGTCAAATAATGTTTTCCTTAGTTTTTAATGTGATTTACTAAAAACTGTAAGTGCATTTATTATATACAAACTGAATAGACAAGGCAGATACTGTTAACTCTGCTTTTATTCCTGGATGTAGTAGCTTGTGATTTACAGGATCTGCCAAGTGTGAAAGTGAAAACTGACTCACTTAAGGTAGCACTCAAATATTTCTGAAAAGAATGAGAGAATCCTGCAAGAGGAATGGAAGGAGGCCAGGGCAGAGGTCCAAACAAACAAAAATACAAAACAAAAACTGAGGTATAAATACATGGATTAAGGATAAGGATATCATTAAGGATAAACTGTCATCAACCTATAAGAAGTTCTACCTTAAGCTTCTGATGGTAAAGATCATCCAACTTTTCAGCTTCTTCTTTCAGCGTTTTCACGCTGCTTTTCTTGTCCACTACCATTACGTTAACCTAAAATGAAAACATGACCAAGAAAATATAATTCAAAAAGAATTCCAACATATAAACCCATGCTATCGCAAACAACATATGGTAGCCTAGAAATACTTAAATTGGGCCAGGATGGGATGGCGTTAACTTTCTTCATAGCAGGCTGTATGATGCTTTGTCTTGGATAAGTAGCTAAAACAGTGTTGGTAACACACCGATGTTTTGGCTATTGCTGAACAGAGCTTGCACAGCCTAAAGGCTTTCCCTCTTTCCTGTGGCTTCTCACTGAGTAGGGCAAGAGGTTGGGAAGGTGCATACCCAGGAAAGCTGACCAAAATCAGCCAAAAGGATATTCCATATCATGTAGTGTCACGCTTAGCAATAAGAACTGAGGTAGGGGAAGAAGAATGGGGAAATAAAATTCTCCTTCTTCTGATCCATCCTGAGCCCAATATTGCTAAAAATCTTCCTGATGACAACTTGTCAGTTGATGGTAAGCCACACAACAGACTGAAATGGGCAACTTATTAAAACCAAATCTTTCCAATGTTTATGGTCAAATATGTCAGCTGCATAATCTTCAATGCAGCGAATACACATAACTTCAACCAACAGAAGGAGACTCTAATTCTCACAATAAAAAAAAAACACAACAAAATAAACCCAAACAAAAAACAACCCACCACACCACACTTCAAATGAGACCAGCAGATAACGTTCTTAGATCTAATCTTCATTAACCAACACACCTGTTCCAAAGTATCTTCCAAAGTCATTTTCCGTTGAGTAGCATTCCTAATTTCTTCCTCAGTCTGGTTTATTATCTCCATAAGGGGAGCCTATAAAACATACAAGAGTATCTGGCTAATGCAATTTTGGAGTTCGAACCAAGGTGTACCACAGTACGTCTTCTCCCTCTCCCATTTTTATTTAGGCTGCTGTACTCATATACCAATTTCCTTCCTATACTATAATGTAGTTATAAGCAATACATTACACAAATTTTTCAATGAAGTTTCATGAAGAAGTTAAGAGAGACCTTTTCAACATTACCAAAGAAACACTTTTTTTTTTTCTTTTGCGTGGTAACAGAAACCTACTTACCTTAATCTGAGTTCTGTATTTGACTAGGCAATTTGGTCCTGCCTCAGGATTAAACTGAATCTCAAAGTCGTGGCCTTTGGAATTCTCAGCACTTACTGGAATTAATTTCAGCTTTCGAGCCAGTTTATGATACTCTGCCAGTTGCATTTCGATCTGTTCAGAGGAGAAAATGGCAAAAATTGTAGAAGAAATACAAGTGAAAAATCTTGGCAAAAACTATTCATATAGTACTTTAAACAGATTTCTGAGTTGCTCTATACAAACACAATTCCAAGTCATGCCACAGAATGCAAGAGCTGTATGTATTGACAGATCAGCAGTTTGCCCTCTTTGGATTAAGTGCTGTTTTATGATTCTTTCAGAATCTGCTCTGCAAGTTTCCTCAATGTGTACAAGTGGGACAAAATGGTTTCACCTGCAGTTTTCCCTACTCATCTACCATATTTTTTCCTGCCTCAATTTTTTGAGGATTATTTGATAGGGAAAGAAAAACATGCTTGGAAATATTACAAATAACTAACACACTGATCAGTCATCATGTTGATATGCCTTCTTTCATTGGTTTTGACAAGAAATGCCACATAGCCACGCATCCTACTATCAAACTTTAACTTGAGTATACCTCTAGACAAAGGTTATTAAATGGTCTATTTTCTGATAAATGAGTGCTATTTATATGCAAACAACATAAGTATTTTTTCCAGTTTTATGTGCTTCATACTTGCACAGTATGAGGAATTTAATACCAAGTGCTTGATAAAGTATAACTCTGCGAAATGCAAAACATATTTGAAACTTTTTTTTTTTAGTTCTCCATCTAGGAAAACTTTTAAAGCCCACTACTTACAGGCCACATCTTTTCATTCAGTTTGAGGGAAGGAATTGAATTTGGCCCTTAAAATCTGTTAGAACTTCCACATTAACAGACCAATCTGGCCTGAAATCCATGCAGAGAGATTGACTAGTTTTGCATTACTTTCTTGCTATGAAATGTTAACATTAGCCTGAAATTGCTTGTGTTAGCAAAGCTATTTCAAGCTAATGTTGTCACAGCTCTTGATGCTGTGACAATGAGAGCTGACAGTGGTGCGTATTCTAGCTATGTCCCTTATGATGCAGCAAAAAAATTGGAAAGAATACATTTCTATTATGCTTAAAACAGAAAAGGGGTGAAAAAAGAAAGAAACATTTTTTCAGAGATTGTAAACAGAAGCCGTTATGTCTTAACAGGCTAAAGTGACAAGATCTATGTTGTTGTTAGATTATTTAGGAAAGAAGTTATCAATAGTCCAAGTCCCAAGTTTAAGTTTGCATAATGAAAACGGATAGCCGCCTCTCAGCACAGCAGGGCTTTCACATACCGCCTCTTTATTCCTAGCATATTTTAGCTCTTCATTCCACAGCTGATGTTCTTCTGCTTCCACTTCCTTAGTCAGCTTGTTAATGGTTTGCTGCAACTCATTTCTCTCATGATTTATTCTCTCAATGTCCGCAACTGAGTACTTTTGGTTATCAAAGATGTGCTGGAGCCGGGCATTCTCCTGCTTCATTGCTTCTGCTTCCATTACTAAGTTCACAAAACATTGGTGAAATGGATGTAAAATACCAGCCTGCATTGTTAAACTTAATCTCTCAGTATTTTTGTGAGTAAAAAAATATCTGTATTCCATTACTCTAGTGTACAAACAGCTATCAGCCAAAAAACCTCTTTATTAGCAAACCATTTTGGAAAGTTTATTTGTAGCATCACCATACACTAAATATCTCACTCTGTCCTGAAGCTGAGAATTACAGTTTTTAAACCTATTTCTAGTTTCACTATCCCATTTGTGACCAAGGCCTTCTTACCTGCCGTCTCAACTTCCTCATTAACACCTTCCATTTTTTGATCAAGGATGGCTATATGAGATTCCAGATTAGTCAAAAAAGCCTGGTATTTCTGGACATCTGCTTGAATAGACGATTTCAGGTTTCGTAGTGTTACTCTACGATCCTAGTAGATGGGTGGAAAGAACAACCACTATTATATTAATCTAAAATAATTATCTTATTTTCCAGACAAGACAATAGAATAATTGTACAACTTCAATAGTATAAATGTAAAATTAAAGAACCTTAATAAATGTTTATCCTTGTGATAACTGAACCAAGTTAAGCATCTTTAAAATAATAACAAAAAAAGGCTGAAAAGATGGTTTATACCTTAATTCTTGCATTTCAGCATTTAGGTTTTGATTTGCATTAGGCATTATATTAAGAAAGCACTTGCTACAGGTAATTCATAACTAAAGTATAATAGTTCTATCTGCTCTTTGTGTACTAAGGGCAAGGAAAGCTGGGAATACAAACAGGACATTTCACACACCAGGCAGGAGTCTGAATTTGCCAGCTGCTTGTCCACTAAACCATTTTTAAACTCATGATGTATTAAAAGAAGAATCCATCTTTCTAACAAAATATTTTCACAAAAATATATTGTTACCACTGAATCCCATGCTGTGATCCCCTAAGAAGTTCTCAACACTTTTGGAAAAGGTAATGTTGGAGTTCAGGAAAAAAAAAAAAAGCGGTTCAAGTATTTTAATTATGTTTCAGTCAATGTGAGGTCTTGTTACCTGAAAATATCTACACAATATCAAACAAATAGCGATTGAAAACTCCACAGTAAATGCCTTGCACTAAAATGCTACAGGAGTCTGTAATAACCTGGCCTAATAGAGCACTGAAAATAATTTTTCATTTGTTATAATGTATCATCAGTATCTTAGTTTAATAATGACAATAATAGTCAATAATAGAAAGTTCAACTGTACCATATGAACAAGCATAGACACAATTTACTAACCGGCTCACTTTCCTTTTCTTTTTCTAGTCTTGCAATCTCTTCGTGAAGTCTTTTGTTGTCAGCTGCTAAACCTTCTATCTGGAATTCATCTATATTAAATAAATCCTCTGTGGGGAAAAAAAAAAGAAGGGGGAATGGTGGGGGGTTACAAATTAATCTCACTGAATATCATCACCTATTCTAAATATCCACGCTTTAGCTTCAGCAGTGTAAATACTCATTATCTGGACAATTATTTTAAACTGAAAAAAAAAAACCCTCCCCAACAAAAAAACCCACCAACAAACCCATCTAAAAAAACCTTCATTACAAAGCAAATAGACAAAAACCCAAAACAAACAAGAATAGAAATTAGTTTTTCAGTCCTCATGTCATAAAAGTTCAAAATTACTCCTGTGAGGTCAGTTTCCAAACTCTCATACAGCCCACACTACAGGATAGTGGTTGTTAGATAAGTTTCATCTGTCCCATCTTCACAAGGTAGTCTTATTTGTATACTCCTTTCTCATGCACATACTTCCTTGCTTCTTGAGACATCTTTTCACTTACTTCCCTCAGCCTTTGCCAAACAATGGCAGGATTACTTTTATCCACTAACGCCTAGTAACATCTATAAGTCTGGTAGCTTATGCTTCCTCTCCAGCTGATGGCGCCAGCTTGCAACAGAAGTCCTTAGTCTGACTTTTCATAGGAGGGCACAGAAAGCGAGAACTATTTTTCTTCCTTGTTTTCATACTCTTTTTGTATTTCTGTAGGTAATTAAATGAATGAGTCAAGAAAAACCATTTTCCATCTCCTTGAAGACAAACACAGGTGGATGCTGAATCATATACAGGAACCTTCACAACAGTTTGGAACTCTGGCAGATTGCTTTCAGAGCTTTTAGAAGCTGAACTTTCTTACTCATCAGATGTGCATCCTCTGGTAATATTTTTCTTTTTTGAATTGTTAACTTTGTCAGACAGAAACAAGAGTCATCTGCTTAGATAAAATTTGCACCTGAAGAACAGTATATTGGTTTTCTGTCGCAAAGCCGTTGAAAAAAATAGGGTTACACAGGGAGAGCTAATAGCAAAGCATGACCTGTCTTGTCTCTCCTAGTAACACTGCATAAAAAAAGAAAATTAAGTCAACATAACCAAGAGGTACTTGGGAATTTCAGGTTCCCTTACCTCAGATCACTTTTACTTGTAAAATGAGCAAAACTGATGGTAGGAGAAAAGAAACCAGTAACACAATTAAATATTTCATTAAAACATGAAAACTCACTTAATTTTGACCGCACTTCTGCATCCAGTTCTTCAAAAGTATCACCCCCTTTCATGAAGTGCTCATAGCACTTCACAGTGTAGTCCAGGAAAAGCTGAAAACAATTTAAATTGTTTTCATTTCGACAATTCAAAGGGCTGTAAAATATCTAGATAGCGTAGATCTACTCAACAATGAAATTAAACAGACACCAAAAACATCTTTCACTGGTTTGACTGCACTTCTGTAAAAATAATCATTTTTTCCTGCCATTAAACATGGAATGTCAGCAGCTTATATCTAGGCAGGAGGCAGCATATAGAATTCAGATTAAGAAAGGTCTGGAAATACTTGATACATTTTTTCTGAGATACCTAATAAGGACAGTAGATACAATATTTAAGAATTTATTCTTTTGAATCATGTGACCCTCTCTCAGGCTAGTTTAAGACCTACAGTTTCCATAACAGAACCCTTTGGTAAATATCACCACTATACTTCAGATGTGGGATGTCAGAGACCTGATCTAGAATTAAAGTAAGGTTACCCCAAAAGAATTTACTGAACACTTTAAATTACAGATCTTTCAGAAGCAATTACACCAGTATTGTAAATTTTGTTTCAACATATATGCAAAAGTACCAGTGTATAAGCACACATTTAGTTTAAAAGCATTTTTACTTGTCAGCTGTCAGGTTTTTAACCTTAGTCCAAAATTCTGATTTAATTTGATTTTTGCAATTTTCTAATTAAATGTTCTGGCACATCATACAACTCCTTTCAAACATCTGCTGTGAGTTAACACTGAGTTAAATTTGAATCGTACTAATAATCTATGATAAATCAGAAAGAAAGCAAGCATCTGGATTTTTACATGCCTCAATTACATTGTCACCCTATTTTGTGACTAGGAAGTTAAACGTTATGACCAATTTTTAAATGGTAAACAGAGTAGATATTGGCAGGAGCCACCACATTTATCATTAAGTCACTGTCTTTATACTGTACTGCTGTTAACCTTAGAAGACTAAGGAGAAATATACCTGAGACCCTACTAAGAATAAACAAACAGCATGACTCCCTTTCTCCGCAAAGGAGAACAGAAACAGTAGCAACTCAGAGAATAAGGCACTTCAGTTTAATACCCAGTCTTCACCAATAGACTGGCCACGACGCCTGCTCAGGGAACTAGCTGCTCAGGCTTTTTATATAATGCTACTATACTTCCCAGAAAATTCAGCTTTACATAACTGAGCAGAATATATAAGTACATTTAAAATTGTTGTGTCATATATTTAAATTGTGTTGTCACAGTGTATGACAAAATTCAGTTGAACAATATTGATAATAATTTACTCTTTATGGTACCTTATTGTGTACAATTCCATCATCCGTCTCTCCTCCCCAGCTCTGTCCATCATCAAATGATGGTGCGTTTTCCCTCATGGCAGCATATAACTGAAAGGCACAGGTGTACATACAAAGAGCAAGTGTCAAGATTCCCATTAGTTTTCATATTAGTTTCATATTTATAATAAGAAGCAGAGTAATATTGGATTAAGATTTCAACAAGCAGAGTGCCATGGTGCTGTTTTGGCATGTGACCAATCCCATCAGGGTAATGAGCCTGTGTTATGTTGACTAAAAGCACAGATGAAGAGACATTAACTGGACATTCAACCCTGCCAAATTGCCTTGCTAAGCCAAATGTGTCTTTTCAGCATAAAGGATGGGATTTTCATGTGTGCTCAGTTCAGCAGTGGCAAACTTCTGTCACAGATTCAATTCTGCTCAGACGAGAGAATTACCACTATTAAAAAAACAAAAAGCCACACCACAACCGCCCCCCAACACCCCCCCAACCCCCCTCCCACTTTATACAACAATCACAGGACACTTGAATTATTGCTATTGTAAATTCCATCCTTAGACTTTGAATTCAGGAGAAGATGACAGATGTCACACCAAGATCTGCCCTGGAGGTACATGATTATACCCATTAACTTTTCACATTTTTCTGTATGTTTAAGTCGTCATTTCCCCCCCCCACTTCTCATACAGAAATTTAACAAGTGCACACAGTAAAAAAAAAATAAAATTATCATAAGATAACATTAAAAACAATTTAAAAGTTACTTTAAGTAAGGCCAAGGACTAGCTCCCAGATGGCAGCTAAGAACACCTACCTTTTTCTTTATGTAGAATCATAGCAAACAAAGAGATTTTTAGTGTTTAAGAGATCTGTATTAAAACTAACATGCAAGTCTGAAGAGTGGAAATATTTGGCTTAAAGAAAGCAAATTCTACCTTGACACAATCAATTAACCAAACCAAAGCTGTCACGATCTGAGGCCACGTGTGCGGTGCTCCCACTGTGTACATCGAGCTTTTTGACAAAGCAAAGGGGTACCTACAAGGCAAAAGAAAATACATTTTTAATAGCTGTGGCAAACAGTGATGAAAACAGCACATTTTTACAGGTAGATCAAGGCATAAAGGGAAGAACAAACTCAATTGTATTTTATACTGTATATCAAGGGAGATAAGCTGTGTTCTTTCAGGACTTTTATTCAATTATCATGAGTTTATAATTTTGTGATTCATAAAATCATAGAATATCTCAAGTTGGAAGGGACCCATAAGGACTGAATCCAACTCCCTGCTCCTCGCAGGACTACCTAAAACTAAACCATATGACTAAGAGCATCATCCAGACACTCCTTGAACTCTGAGGGGTTTGGTGCCGTGACCACTTCCCTGGGCAGTGTGTTCCAGTGACTGACCACCCTGTCAGTGAAGAACCTTTTCCTAATGTCCAGTCAGAAGTTCCCCTGATGCAGCTTCATTCCATTTCCTCACATCCTATTGCTGGTCATGAGAGAGAGGAGATCAGCACCTCCTGCTCTGCTGCCCCCTTTGAGGAAGTTGTAGACTGCGATGAAGTCACCCCTCAGCCTCCTCCTCTCCAAGCTGAACAAACCAAGGGACCTCAACTGCTCCTCCTAAGCCTTGCCCTTGAGACCTTTCACCATGTAGGTCACCTTCCTCTGGACACACTCGAATAGTTCAATGTCCTCCTTATACTGAAGCACCCAAAGTGGCACACAGTACTCAAGGTGGGGCCACACCAGTGCAGTGTAGAGTGGGACAATCACCTCCCTCAGCAAGGTTGCTATTGAAAAAATGGTTGAAGAAATGGACTTTTTTTTTTGCATATCCAAAGATTAGGAACAATTACGGCCTCATACATGAAGGTGTAGACTATTCTTTCATATATTCCTTAGCCTCTTCTTATTCAGCTTAGTGTGTTGTCTTGGTAGCATCCAGATCTGTCTTTCTCCTTCTGAAGCTACTACAGGAGGAGAGATGAGCACTGCAGTACTAAGGAAAAAGGAGCAGGGTGCCCTGTGAGCATGAGGTGATTCATGAGACAAAGACCTCAAAGGAAAGGCAACAAACACAAAGGAAGGAGTAATAGTCCAATGGATGATGTTTAGACTTCCAAACGGAGTGTGCAAGCCTGAAGGATTTCCTAACGTATGAAAACAAACTGATACACAGGAGTCCTCTTCTTAGAGGGCAAAATTCTTGCTTCCTGGGACAAGTGCATTTTGAAAACAGAAAAGCAACTGACAATCAGCTTAATGTCACGCAATTACAGAAAAGAATTTCAGAACCGCTGCATATCAAAGTTTTAATGTTACCTATATATACAGAACACACAAAGGCTATACTGGTAATTACAGATATTCTCTCAAGATCTTCTACAGATCAAGGAACACAGAAATGTAGATTTTATTCCATCTTCAGACCTACAGCTGCCCAAATTTATTTTAAAAATATAGGACAAGTAGCTACTGAAACTGACAGTTCTAAATAAGCATTCATGAGCCTTCCAGCCTGAGCATTTTTAAGTCCATTTTCTAACTCTCAAAAGGCTTAAAGTAATTTCTCAAAGTAAGTCTTTTTATCCAGGATTACACTCTTGGTGCAGCAGAGTATAGCCTCTTGAAAGCAACTTCATTTTCAAGACTTCAGCTAGGGCAGCAATTTCAAATGTTATAGCGTAAAATAAAATTTTATTAAAATACTGAGGACTGGATAGAAGAGACTTATACCTACATCTAAGGAGTTCTAGTGCTTTGACACCACCATGGACTCAAATCCACAAAAGTAAAATGCACTTCACTTTTTTTTTTTTAAATGAGACTGAAAATTCACTGTTGTCAAGAGGTAAAGGATTTTCTCTTTCTTGGAAAGTGCTGGTGCATTAATGATTCCAAACACTGAGCAAGATTAGAAATAAAACTCCCAGCTACTTAGTGGTTTTTTTCACCTCAGCGGTCATTTTTGTTTTTTCCACTTGCTATTTTGAAAGCAGAATGACAGAAATTACAGGAAAAAATATTTTTAACTAAATGAACTGATCCAACATTCTGAAATTGATTTTTAGTTCTTGGATTTTAGCAGTATGAACCAGAAGAGTTAGTCAAGAAATCTGCGTCTATCTTTCAAAGATTTACACAAATAAAGATAATTGAATTTTACATTACAAGAAAGCTTCCATAAGCCTATAGTTCTGCAAGTTAAAATATAAAATGTATAGCAGAGTCTGCGCATCAGAGAGTAAACTTAGAGCTAAATAGAAGTGAAACAAAATCATCAAAGCATTGTAGTTTCAGAGCCTCATTGGAATAAAGAAGCCTATCCATTCTTCCCAGCTATCATGCAGAATTCTTAGCTTTCAAATTTCTAGCTGTATCATATCTATTTAGCAGAACAGACTAACAATAATGATCTTACCCAAGTTCTTTGAAAACTCTGGGAATTTCCTCTTCAAATTTCGAGTCAGGCAGTTCGTAAGAAGGGCAGAGAAATCCATAGATAAAAGTGAAGATTTTTAAAAAGTCCTTAACTGATGGAGACTGTAGTGATTTCATGGAAACATTATGGGCGTAACCATTCTGAACAAGAAACTGAGGAAAAGAAACACGGCATATTAGTTACTAAATAAAATCTAAAGTTGAAATAATGAAAAATAATTTTTTTTGTATCTGTTATGCCTAATAACAAACATTTAGAATAAGTTAATGTTACCTCACAAAGCTGCTTGATACATTGTTGGATGAATGCCTTGTCATGAAGTGGCCTGGGATCCTTGATCTTTTCCGTCCCGAACACACCATATTGACTGTTGCGTGAACCTCCAGCCCCACTAGCTCTAAGAACAAAAAATAAATACAGTTCTTGTGACAAACATTAAGAGAATTCTTCTTTATGTGTGTTACGTCAGTACAATTGCTATTTTAATGTTTCTTTTGCATTTGTTATGCAAAGGGATGCCTGAAGGTTTCTCTTTCTTTAGCATGATTGGAAAACCAACAAAAACCTGTAAGCTGTGATGCACACATGCAACAGAGGGAATACTGCATCCTAGATGAATATATTCTTCAGTTTATTGAGAGAAATAGTTTTATAGAACAGAAAAACACCCCAAAGACAAAGAGACAAAATGAGGTAGGTGATTGACAATAAAGACTAAAACGTTTAAGGAATATTCAGAAGGAACAGATTCCTGCAACAGTGGGGTCCTATAAAAGAAGATGCCTGCAAGACATCAGAACACAGAAAGCCATGTACTAAGCTGAAATATTATAGAATTTGGGAAGGTTTGCACCTTAGAAGAAACTAAGGCAGAGTGTACTAGAGATATCATTCTTTCTTAAACAGGCAAATATATTGAGGAGCTCTTAAGGTCTGCAGTGCATATCATTCCCAAGAGGAAGAATAGCTCTCAAAGCAATTCCTACTCCACGGCATTATTGTTTAGTGATCAAAAAATGAAGGAAGGCAGACCTGAAGGTCTGCTGGCCTCAGGTCCATTATTTCCTATAATGAAAATCTGTCAAGAACAACGTGGGACTATTATTATTTTAATTTACAGCATAGCGATCTAAAGCTATTAATACCTCTTTCCAAAAAAGCTGACTTTTCTTTCTGAAGTTCCAGGTGTAGGTTTGCTCATGCTCAGCTTCCCAAACGTACCTCTGTCTTTCCTGAGGGATAGGGAGAAGGATTAAAGCAATTATTTCTGCCATTTCATCTGTTGCTCATGTAAGAAAACTATAAGCACATGCATATAAGCCTAAGCATCTTCAGCATAGCAGCATCTTAGAAAAGGCAACTGATTTTAATGCCTTTCGTGTCCATTCTCAAAACTACTTCTGCAAGAAGATTATAAGCACACATTTTATACACACATGCACCCAGCCACCTCCTAAGAAATATATAAGAAAAGGTGTTACAATTTGAAATGTGTCATGGATACACAAACAAATTAAAGAAAGATTTTTGCAGAACTGGAGCACTTTTGCAAATATCCTTGGCTGCCCGGAGTTTTCTTCTCGCTGCTCCTATTTTTTTTTTTTTTTTTTCAGTTGCTACTCACACACTCAAACACACTACACTAAATCTCTTCAGAGTTACTTTGGTATACTCATTCTTAGCAAGATGATCAGCAATACTTACATCTGAGGTGTCTGAAGACCCATCTTGTTGTTGTCCTGCACTCTCAGTGCCATCATAGATTGCCGACCACTGCTTCCGGCAATACTTGAGCTTCGTCTCATTGTGACTAAACTGTAAATCACAATCGGTCAGTATTGGAAAATTCAGGATATAAGAGTATTTGCTTTTTTAAACACCATAATGACTTTCTAAAGGGTCAGAATAAGCAAGAGGAAGTGTACTTTGGACCAAAAGCTGCAACAGTTTCCAGAAATATCGGGTTCTCTTTAAAAAAAAAAAAAAAAGTGGTGTATGCCAGACTCCAAAACTACATAGCAACAGCCACAGCCTTTCAAATTAACTATTTTATTGATGAAAGTGCCAGTGCTTGTTCCAAACCTACTATTTTGCCTTTATTTATATCTGATCATTTCTAATCTACAGGTTCCAAAAGTAAAATGGCTTAAGAAGCTTTTCAGTCCAATCAGCTGGGAGGAAGGCCACCCTAACATGACTACTGTTTGTAGCACTTCAGCCATCCATCTATTCCTTATTCATTAATTCTGAGACTGCTTATTGATTTTACAAATGATCTCACAGTATCATAGCACAACAACTGGAAAGCTTATTCTGAGATAACATTATGGCTATCTTCAGACTATAGACACAAAATATAAATCAAACTCGAGGTATTGAACTGTCTTCACAGTGATATTAGAGTGGATTTTGAGGTAAATAGAATTAACTATGCAAAAAATGCCAACTTTTGTTCTCTACAGAGGATCTATTTTATTTGTGGGGTGGATTCAAATGACTGAATTCAAACTAAATGAAAAACCTTCATTAAAAACACTACCAAAACACATTATCAATATTAATTGTGTTTCATAATCGCACTTCTAGTTCCACTTCTCGCAAACTATAACAGAAGTTTAGTTTAGACCCACTTCATAGAATCATCTAGGTTAGAAAGGACTTTTAAGATCATCAAGTCCAACCATCAACCTAACACTGCCAAAACCACCAGTAAATCATGCTTCTCAGCATCACTTCTACCCATCTTTTAAATACTTCTACACTACAGATAGCAGTTCCACCACTTCCCTGGGCAGCCTGTTCCACTGTTTGATAACCCTTTCTGTGAAGAAATTTTTCCTAATATCCGATCTAGATGATCTCCAGAGGTCCCTTCCAATGCCATATTAGTCTGTAATTCTGTAAACCTCCCCTGGCACAACTTGAGGCAGTTTCCTCTTGTCCTATCACTTGTTACTTGGGAAAAGAGACCAACTCTGACCTCTCTACAACCTCCTTTCAGGTAGTTGTAGAGAGCAAGAAGGTGTCCCCTCAGCCTCCTTTTCTCCAGGCTGAACATTCAGCTGTTCCTCATAAGACTTATTCTCCAGACTCCATTGCCCTTCTCTAGACATGCTCCAGCACCTTAATGTCTTTCTTGTTGTGAGGGGCCCAAAAATGGACACAGCATTCGAGGTGGGAGCTCACCAGTGCTAAGTACAGGGGGACTATCACTTCCTTAGTGCTGCTGGCCACACTGCCCCTGATACAGACCAGGATTCAGGGTAGTCCTTCCATGATCTCATTTTCTCTAGAGAAAGAAGCCGTATTCTTCCATCACTTTGCCAGGAATCCACCCCAGACGAAACAAATTATTTTCGTAAACCTACCAAATGACTAGTTTAAAGAGCAGAGTCAGCTGGAGCCCACACGCCATCATAAACAAGGCCTTCCCCCGGCGCGCAGCCAACGGCTCTCCCAGGGGCCGGCGGGACAGCACCTGCCGGCCACCACCCGTCTCACAGGCGCCGACCCCGGGGTTGTTGCCGCCGCCGCCGCCGCCCCCCCCCCTTCCTTCCTTCCTGGGCGAGGAGGGCCCGCGCCCCGGAGAGACCCGTCCCAACAGCCCAGCCGTTACCGTTAACGACACCGACGCCCGTCTCTGAATTTCAAATCCGCCCGCCGACTTACGTCACGCAGCGCGCCACGTCGCGGAGAAGAGGCATCATGAAGAGTGACGCCGACGCGGGGGAGGGGGTGTCGTCACTTCCGCTCGCCTGGCCGCTCACCTACTGAGCCCCTTGATTCTCCCGGAAGTTCTTAAGATCAAAGGTCGTGTCCGTACAACAACATGGCGGCGCCCGCATGGGGTGCAGAGGTGGTGGTAAGTGCGTGAGGTGCTGCCGTGCTATGCCGAGCCCCGAAGCTTCTCTCTGGCCGCAGGGAGGGGCGGAGGGCAGCCCCCTCCCTACTGACCCCGTAACTACTTCGAGCCGCCGCGCAGCTCCTTCCCTCTGGCTCGATGGGGCTTGTCACCGCCGAGGCGGTGAGGAGGGGGCTGTTTTTCCCGCAGGCCAATCTTGCCGCCAGTCGGTGGTGGGACGTGGCTGGGGAGTGGGGCCTGGGGACAAAACCGGGCTTCCAGGCCCAGCGTACCAGCGGGGTGCCACCGGGGCCTGGCCTCTGCTGCTCTGGTGCTGCAGCTGCCCCTCTGCTTGTGTTGCTCCTGCTGAGGGCTGTCCTTCTGAAGGTTTATACAATTGCTGTGTTACAGTGCTATTTTCTAACTTGTTAGAAGAATCCTCTTAGAGTAAGCTTTTACAGTGTAAAATTATAAAAACTTATTTAAAATTTGCTTAATATAAAAAGGTGAAATAGGGATGCAGCAGAACTCACAGGGGGGAAACCAGCTGAAGTCAGAAGTTTCTATAGTGCGGGCATGGCAATGTCCATCAGAAGATAGGTGCTACTTTAATAAGCAGTGATATGTCTGACAAGTGAGCTCTTAAAAAAAAAAAATTCCCACAGGAGGAGTTTGCTCCAGGAAGTGCGTGTGATTGCCAGCTACGGTTTCAGGCAGTTGATTTTTCTTCCTGAAAAGGGGAGCTATGATGTCTGTGGTACATCGGCTGGCAGCGGGATGGCTCGTGGATCATCTCTCTTTCATCAACCAGTGTGGCTATGAGGTCTGTGATTCCTTTGCATACCCTGGTGGTGCCACTCTCGATACTTCTGTCATTTCTATTGGAGATTGTCACGCTACTTCTACCTTTGCTGCCACCTCCTCGTCGAGAGATGGTACTACTCCTGGTCCTGGAGATATGATAGAAACAGAAGGTAAAACAGCAAGAAAGAGATATGTATTTCGGGAGGAGTTCTTTGACATTTCTAAACCTCATATAGCTGCAGCTCCTGAGGAGCAGCTATGGCAGGGGTGCCCTGAGGTGCGTCTCACAGAAGTAGTGGTCAACAGCAACAGAGAGGAACACCATGAAGGAACCACGAGTGGCATTGGAGATTCTGTTGCCAGTGCTAGGAAGGTATGTTCTCCATAATAGTGAACTACGGTAATCTGCTGGTAAATACTATACCATAGAATGGTTTAGGTTGGAAGGGGCCTTAAAGACCATCAAGTTCCAACACCCCTCCCTGCTATGGGCAGGGACACCACCCACTAGACCAGGTTGCTTAAAGCCCAATCCAACCTGGTTTTGAAGATATGCTTCTGACCCTTGTGTCAGTAACGTGCATCCTGTGACTCAGAAGCAGTGGGTTGCTCACAAAACACTGATTTTGTTTATGATCAGGCACTTGAGCTGAAACTGTGGTAGCTGTCAAGATTGTGGAAATTAACAAGGAGGGAAGCACAGTATGAATTTGCTTTCAATACGTAGGTTGTTCAGTACTCTTCATTATGGACCAAAATTAAGATAAGAGTCACAGGTCTAAACCAACAATTGTAATAGTGAATGCCTAGATGATTTTCTTCTATTATTAGTAAACTGTGCTTGGCAGCTGAACAGATGCCTTCTAGCATGGACTCAAAGGAGGTATGAACATGAACTGTGGCAGGTACTAGGTATTTTCAGATCCTAGTGCCATGAGTAACATAACACAGCTCTAAGCCTTGAGGATGCCTACAGCAGCGTAGGTATTTTGAGATTGTCTTTTTGCTTATTGGACTTACAGTTGTGATAGAAAAAGAAAGAGATGGAAAGCTTCTTCTGCTTTAAAAAGAGTTATTTTGTAATTCAGGTATATTTGATTACTTATTTTTTCCTTTTGTCATGCAGTAATACGGTGTGTCTGTCCCCCGTCCTCCCCATTTGCTCATTCTGCAGAAACGTAAAAGGAAATGTGTATTCAACCAAGGTGAACTGGAAGCTTTAGAATACCATTCAAAGGTAAGTCTGAACAAAAGTATATTTTGCAAGTAAATGATACCTGACTTTGGGCTGTGCATGGAGTGCAAGACATGATTGCAGACAAGTTCTGTTCTTGTAGCTTGTACCACTAATGGGAAGGTCATCTCTCCAGCTCTTACATGAGCAAGTGCATACAGAGAGCATCTTCTGTGTAGATCTATGCAAAACATAACTAGATGTCAAACTGCAGCTGAGACACTTTGAAGAGCTGGAAGCTGCATTCACAAAACATCTTTTACTGTTATGGTTAACTGAGCGTTATATAGTGATGAGCTGAATGCTAGTTGAACAGGAAGTGACTGATGTGAAATAAACAGCATAGCCTGTTCTGAAAACCAATTCACCTTTAGCATATCGGGACATTATGCTGATATTCAAAGCTTCTCTGAGAAAAGTGCTCCAAGATGTATCACTTCTGCTAATGAGAAGGAATTGTCCCCTCTAACATTTTACATTGTTATACTAAAGCATGATGAATTAATTGGAATTCAGGTCTCTGTTTAGGCTCATGTCAGTGATGTACTGGTGAAGTTCCAACTGAATTACATTGTTAATAAATCCTAGAAATGTGATCTATGGATTATGTTTGATGTATTCTTACTGATTTCCTAAATAGTGATGTGAACCTGAACTAGGACCTATGCTTGCTTTCCTTTGACAAAGGTCTCAGTTATATTGAGCTTTTTTGTTTAATTCTGTTCCTCTTGGACTGTATTTAAATGACTAAATTTTTCTTCTTTTACATGGCAGCAATTTTGTAGTAAACACGTACAGGTTGCTATGACACAGTGTAAAGGTCCCGTAATTAGTGTTGTGAATAGGCCATGCATGTGCAGAATCACCTTAAAAGAGAGAACTTTCGAGTTCAGCGTCCAGCATAGGCTTATGAGTATGAAAACCTTTAAGCTAAAATAAAGTCATTCAACAGTAGGAGTAAGGGAAGAAATGAAGAAAAGATGTGTGATGTCTGGAGGCCTGTGTAACTTCAAATGATTTTTGGTGAATATGCAAAAAAGACACAATTTTGAAAAATCTGTGATCCCAGTTAGCCTCTGATACCATTCACAGATTAGAATGTATTGGTTTTTAATGTATTTGTAGTGTTAAAAGTTGGCTAGTCAATTCAGATTATTTTGGTACTTATTCATATATTTAGAATAATTTTCAAAAAAACCCCAACAACCCCATATTTGTCTCTGCCAGTGAAAGCAGGCACTGAATCCATTTATCAATTTCAGTTGGAGTCAACATAGGGAACAGTACAAAATACGCTCAATTCTTTCAGCAGCCATTTGTTAAAACTACTGTTTAAATTGCTTGATAGTCAAGAGGCTTTGTCCACCTGCTAATTAACACACAGGTGTAAGAAGAAAAGCCATCTTCATTAATTCAGCTGTACAACTCGTAGCATTGCTAAAAACATAGCAATGTTTTTGTAATGTAATAACAGTTACTAATTCTGTTAAAGCAGTATCAACTTTTACTTTAACAAACCTAGGTACTAAAAAATTATGACTCTGTCCCCTCAGGTATCTTGGTGGTGATGCTATTAAAGAAAACATGAAAAAGATATGAATTCCTCCCCCCATTTATTTGGAAATTGTAATGAAGAATATTTTTTAAAAACATCTTGTAAAGTTGAGGATTCCATAATCGGGAGCTTTAGAAATATGAGAAGTATTTGAAACCTTTGATGAAGCCACCGTAACTGGCAATATCACTATTTTAAATGAACAAAAATGCCTCATTGGTAATTAAAACTCATAAAGATTTAGTGATTTGGGAATAAACTAGGTCTTTAAACTTTGCTAAGAGAGGGTGCCGAAGAGTATATATAGATCCAAGAATCTTGTCTTCCTGGACTCACTGGCAGATTGTTTGAGAGGCGTGTCACTTAGAAAAGTTGCAAAATCCTAATAACTTAATTTGATTAACTTACTGTACTTCCATGTTACTTGTAAAATGCATAAACTATTGTTCTTTGAATTTAATTGAAATATGGAAAAATACTGATTTTTAGATCTCAGTATACATCCCAATTAAAAATATGTTTATGGGCACAGTAACCCAAAATTAGATTAAAGTTTGAATTTATACTTCAAATTATTGCTTTGAATTTTTTTGTTTGGAACAATAATATTCCACCTCTATTGTCTGTGAAATGTTTTATTCACTAGTCTCTCACTCTTTCTTTATCTCGGCTTCTAGTTTTTGCCACTTTACCAAAAAAACAACAAAAGTTAGGATAGCCTCATTAGCATGCCCTTGTAGTTTTTGAGTCAATGATCTTGGTATTTGGGAAGGATCCTTTTCCCACTCTGCAAGGTGAAAATGTTTTGATTTCTGTCTCATTGCCCGATCAAGTAGATGCTTGAAAGATCGTTTCTTTTTCTCCTGATTCCTTATGTCCATACAGGTCAGGAAGCTCATTTGGGAAGGCACTTTGCATTTAGTCCAAGAAGGACTCAAAAGTGGTTTTCTTCACCGCGCTACTGCAGAACTCAGTTGCAGGGAGAGTGTTGTTCCTGGACACATTGGCTGTGGGTTGGCTGAATTATGTGAAATGGCAAAGCAGCTTCCAGCTGTGAATGAAAGCGACCATCAAGCTGTACACCTGCTAGATGATGAAATCTCCGTTCCAGAGCAGGACCTGCTTTCATGTGTTATGGAAAACAGCTCAAGCAGTGCAAAAATAGTTGTGTTAATGGGGCAGAAGTACTTGGTGCCACCAAAAAGCAGTTTCCTTTTATCAGATGTTTCATGTTTACAGCCCCTGCTGAACTGTAAGTATCTCTAGGCATTAGAATTTAGCACTTCTGTCCTGCCTCAGAAGGGCAATTAACATCAAGATAACTAAGGGCTCGATGAACAGATTTTAATATATAGTATTACACTGATAGAAATATCACTTTGAAAGCTTACAGCAACATGCCCTAACTTTGTGCAAATAGGTTTTCAAAGGAATCTTGAATGGTTAGGAGCTCATGTCATGAGGGGATTATCTTTCTCCAGGGCGCTCCTTTAAAAATCTCAGCCACAGCATTTTACATGAAGCCCAAAATACGGCAGTTTGTAGGCACGTTCTGAGCCACTGTGAGTATGCAAGTCACGTAAATGCACTAAATTGGTATTAGCTATGCTGCTTAGTCCCTGTTTTGCAGGATGAGGCTTTAACATAGGTAAGTCCCTGCTGCTGGGGCAGTGTTCCTTCTGTCTTGACTTTTAGCTAGATTAGACCATGGGAGAGAGATGAGATTATGTACCTTAAAGCAAGGATATCCCTTACAGATTCATCCTGTTCAATGGCAGAGTCTATTTAGATAGGCATGAACTGATTGTAAAACCAACCCCAGTGTCCTTCAGAGAAGCTGCTGCACCCAGCTGGAGGTGAACACCACTTCAGCAAGAACATGAGTAGCAAACATGAGTTGACTTCTCAGCTGCTACACCTCATAGCTGAGAGTATTGGGAAATATAAAATTGAAGAGTCCTGTTCTTTCATGTATATTCTATGCTCCAACTAGAGTAAATCCAGCTTCTCCCATGAAAACTCTTTCAGTGCTCTTTCTCTTGTCCCTTAATTTCCATTTCACACTCTGGGTCTAGCTCTCTGTCTCTCTTCACCTCCAGTATTGCAAACCACAGTTTTCCAGGGCTGGCTTGGAGCTCTGTGTGTCCTAGTCAGCCTGATGGAAGATCAAACAGGACAGGAATCTTGTGTTCAGGGCTGCAGCCTTTCTTTCAGCTGGCTGCCTTATTACATAGCCGCTGGTAGGAAGCTCAAACAAATTTTCATCTTTGAGACTTGCGCTCTGCTATCAGTTTTTTTCTGAAAGTCCCCAAGATGTTCAAAATTTCTTAGGGGGATCTGGCACAGATCACATAAATGTCTTCCTTCGGTTAATCAGCCTAAAAATATCTGAACTATATGATTATCTGGATTAAAACAAGCATGCTAGAAGCCTTTTACCTTCTTATTTGGAAAGAACAGAAGAAAGTTGTGGGTTTGCTGCATAATTGGCTCTTTAAGTGTTGTCTGAATGTGAGTGGCTAAGCCTTTATAAGTTTTAACTAGTAGACTTATTTTAAAACTAATTTACAGGCTTTTTTTTGTAATTTCACTTCCCAGACAAGAAAAAATATGATGTAATTGTGATTGATCCACCATGGGAGAACAAGTCCGTTAAAAGAAGTAACAGGTAAATCTTATTTTAAAATCAAAAAACATTTTTGTTCTAGCTTACATTTTATTATAAATTAACATTTTGATATCTGATGCAATCCAAGACCAACATAACTGTGAGACTGTATCTTAAACTAGCAAATATTCTGGCATGTTCCTACCTTCACGTCTATGAAATGTCTTGGGGATTTCACTGAAATGGCTTGTATACTTTGCCTGCAAAATATTTGCAAGAGTAGATCTTAAATTACCAAACCGGTGAGAGAATGTTAGTCCTTGAGACTTAAAAGGAAAGCCTGGAGTCAACTGTTTTGTAAGGCCCAGATATTGCAGATACTAATTTGAAATTAATAGGTTTACTTTAGTGGGCATAAAGCTAGATAAATGTTTATTTCCAGGACTGAGGTCCAATTTAGAAGTTTTAATTTTTTAATTTTTTTTTAAATTTGAGTTGTAGTTTGAGCTTCGGTCTGATGAGTAGAAGAGAGGAAGTGATGATGCAGCAGTAAAATCCTCAAATGCAATAGGAACTTTCTGAGTACTGTAGTTTATGAAGCCATTAACTTAAAATTTGATGGGCTTCCTTCTCCACTGAGTAACATCAAGCTTATGCCAGTAGAGCTCTCTTGATTACCGTAGAATTGTATCCATGTGAAAGAAGGGCGGGCAGGAATTACATCCTTACAACTTCATAAAATAATGTCTACTGTAGCTTTGAAGCTTGTTAAGAAGACATAATTTGAAGATGCGGGGACTGATTAGTAGGCTTTACTTTGAAAGCCCTACAGAAACCTCTAGAAATCCATAGTTAAACTCATTCAAGTGTTTTTCTTAACTGTGTGAGTTACTCAAAGGAAAACTGTGGTTATTCACAGGCATGAATTAAGCAGCAAAACCCTCTCTCCCTTACAAAATAAAGTGAAAAGGTGGAAGAGCTATTGCTGCTGTTGCTTACCTTGTTGACAGCTAATCTTTGTTAAGCATTTCACATCTGGGTTGTGAATCTTGTTTTCTCTAGGCAGTCTAATCCAGGAGGTATTTTGGATTTTATCCTTGTTACCTGTTTCTCACTGTTGTTCTCACTGTTGACTGTATAGGGATCTCAGGGATCTGGACAGTGGCTGTCTGTTCCAGTAGGTGGTGTGCCAATGTTTTTGATGCTGCAAGGTGTATGTTCCACGAATTGCAATGCACTAATAGTGTAGAATGGCATCGTGAGAAAAATGGTAGAACAGGACACAATCTGTATTCATCGATGTAGCATATAGTTAGCTCAAAAATGTGCAAAACTCTTCTGAGTAACCTAGAGAACTTCTGCCATGAATGGTAATTTAAAAACAATGAATAACTTCTGCAAATAATTGGAGAACTGATTACTCTTTTATGACCTTTTAACTTGTCAGTCAAGTTAGTGTTTCCCTTGCATTTTTAAATGACTCACTTGTCATTTTCATTCAGAAGAGAGATTGGTTATTATGAAAAGTGAATAATGTTACATTGACTGAAGAGCTACTTTTCACTAAATGGCTTTGTTCTGGCGTAAAGATGAGAGTACTGAATTACATATGATAGTTCTTAAATTAAACATGAGCTTTTAAATTAAATGTGGGCTTTTAGACTTCTTCAGAATCACAACTCATAATACTTTATTTGGGGGAATAGTAGAAATATGCAGTTAAAGGTTCTGCTCAGTAAAACTTAAGTACATAAACTAATGATTTTATATCAGAATCTATTAGATATGGCCACTGGGTGTCAGTCTTGATCCATTTTTATGACTTCTCAGGAGAGAATTCTTGAAATGTCTTGGCTGTGTAGTTTCTTTATCCATTTGTGTTGCTTTGCAATTTTTGTATTTGGTATACGCTAACTTGGTTTCTCACTGTACTGGCATATAGATACAGCTGCTTGTCTTCATGGCAAATCAAGCAGATTCCTGTACCAGCACTCGCTGCTCCAAATTGCCTTGTAGTCACGTGGGTGACTAATAGACAGAAACACTTACGGTTTGTTAAGGATGAACTGTATCCTCATTGGTCTGTGAAGACACTTGCTGAGTGGCACTGGGTAAAAGTAAGTTCTCAATTTGTTTTGTTGCTTTCTCGGGGACTGAGAGGGCTTGCACTGTGACAATTTATATTCTTATAATTTGTCTATTTATTACAATGTCAAAGAAAATGTCTCAAAAAATTGTGAATGAAAATCTTCCACTGTGTATTTTTAACTCCTTTATGTCAGATAACTAGAGCTGGAGAATTTGTATTGCCTTTGGATTCTTTACACAAAAAGCCCTATGAAGTTCTTATATTGGGGAGAGTACAAGGAGATGTAGAGGAAGCCTTAAGGTATGCCAGGATATTTGTGGTAAATCTCTTTTTTGAGGCTGCTAGGCTCTTTGTATATATCACTTGTTCATTATATAATATAATGTCCCAAAATCTTATCTTGGTGTCATCTTTTGGCTGATTTTGGACCTAAAAATAGCTTTACTAGCTTTGGGATGAGGGAATGCTTTAGTGAGATTGAAGGGTGGAAACCCTTGTCTGTTCCTTATATCTGTCTGTGTTGGGGAACTGGCTCAGATAAAGCCTTGTGGATGGGACTTCATTTGCTGACAGGTTCTCTTGGACCATGAGTCCTTGGCACAGGCTGATGCTGTTTTGGGGATGCTGCTGTTTTTCTACACATGAAAACATCAGGCCTATGTTGTTTGTTCTCAATGGCTTTGTATGGCTATTGTTAACCACATTTTCTATAGTATCAGTGATTTCATAAACCCTCCTTTTATATATTATGGCTAAGCAACACTTAATTTCCCTTCAACTTACCTGAAGTTTGGCTGTGAATGAGCATTCTGTGTGTTACCTCCTATCTGATGTAGCTCTGTGAGACCTGCAGCATCACATTTGGTGGTATTCATTCTCATACACCTTTTCTTGTTCTGATTTATGCAACAGGAAATCTGAAGATGTACTTCCAATTCCAGAACATAAGTTAATTGTCAGCATACCTTGCAGTCTGCATTCACATAAACCCCCTCTTACTGGTACGTTTTGTTTTGTTGTGTAATGTTTCTGTAGGGCATTGGACTTGGATGTCTGAAATGATGTACCTAGCATGAGATACCTTTATATATGAAGTGCCTAAATTTCCCATATGCCAAGCAATTTTGCTCAACAGGACTTGTGATTCCTCAACATTTCTAAAAATGTCAGGCACCTAAGTTTTTGTCTCTAAAAAAGAATATGAAAAGTAGAACTTTAAGCGTTGTGTGAATGTTTTGGGTAGACACATAAACAAAATTTGCATTTTTTTAAATTTGTGTTTTAAATGCTGCAAGAACAGTTTGCAGATACGGTATGTATGGAGTTATGCCAAATGACCTAAAATGCCTGGGGAGGGGGGAGAACTTTGGGAATATATAAAATAGGATATGTTCTACTTCGTTAACAAAAGCTGAAACCTCTTTCTTTATTATGTCATCCTGAAAGAAATGTTTTTATTTCTGCATGACCTGCCTATACGTTTGCACTACAGTTGTGTCTTTAAATCCAAAATCTTAATTATTTTAAAATTATTAACAGGCAACAAATAAGGCTTGTTTCTGAGGAGTTGTGTTTGATTTACTGAAATTGATGCAGTACCTCCAACCAGCCAGTTACTGTGGGTATGAATTCAACTTTTCAGAGTTTTGTCCAAAGGATTTGAAGATTTCTGTGTGATACCTTACCTTTTGCACGTTGTTCTGGGGCAAGCTTACTTTGACTAATTTCATCAATAGAAATTCATACTTCTTCCATCATTATAGCACCTGAGTGCCTTTCAATGCTATGGAAGAATTAAATACCTCTCACAAAAACGGTTTCATCCTCCTCCAAGGGGAAAACTCATGATGAATCTGCAGATATTCCTGGTGCACATGGTGCTATGTACTCACATCAGAAAAGGCAGGTAGAGGAAAGGCATAATGCTGTTGGAGAGGAAAGACATCACAGTTTGCTTCATGCTTTGCTTTTTCTCTTCCGAAATTTCAGTTAGGAAGAAATTTCTTCAGAAAAATTTCAGTTAGGAAGCTGATCTGGACAGCTGTTATACATTCAGGGATGCTTTAAAATTTGTATTTTGGGCTTGTATTTGTTAAATTAATGTACATGTATATATGCCTCTTCAAAAACCAGAGAAAACACATCCTTTGGTTAGCTAAAATAAGTTTAAAATAATAGGCAATTCTAGGAGGATCTTTTTGCAGTTCTGAAGCCGCATCTTTAAGAATTAAGGTTACAGGAGGAAGTATGTGTGTTTATTTAAGCTAATGAATGGTGGGATAATGATTTGTGAGGCAGCCACCTAGGGCCTCTTCAGAAAACCAATAGCAGCACACTCGGACACAAACAGGAAACTTCTGAGCTATCCAAGGGTGCGAAACAGCAGCTTTGTATGTATTACAGAGAATTCTAGTGCCAGAATGGGCCTCAGAACAATTCTTTTGTAGGGCAGAATCTAGGCACCATTATGGGGAAATCTATAAGTTACAATCCTGAATGGGTTTTGAAAGAAATTGCCTCTGCTAATCTTGAATTTTTACTTGAATGCTGACATTTGATACCATTGTGCAGCATTTATGTTTCTATTTGAAAAACTAATTTACTCTTGAGCAACATCAGCGATTTAGAAGGTTTTTACAAAATCCCATGTGTATCCTACAGTTTCAGCAGCTGCATTCAGAACATGGTTATGGCATGAAAAGGTAGACCAAAAGCTAATTGCTGATGCTTTTTGACTTCAGTGTTGTAAAAGGGTATCACTTTCATGATCGGACAGTATTCTCAAGTGGCCAGTAGAGAGAGCAGCTGAGCTGCATCCTAGAGTGGTTCAAAAGAAATTTGAACAGAAGCAGAGATTCGGCAATGGGGGAGAAGGACACTTGATGAGTCACACACATTCTTTATGCTTTGTTTAAGTAGTAACAAAGCCAAAAATATTAGTATTTACTGATGCTGTCTGGCACTTTTATTTCTTGTTACTATTGTAAAGGCTGTATGTTGATACATATGTAGCCACTTAATGACTGATTATAACAGTTTATCTCTCTGGGGGAAGAGAAAGATGTAAATTAAAGTAAGCCATCAAAAAGAGATATTTGGGTTCCTACAGTGCATTTAACCATGAAATTGCAACTGTAGGGGTTTTTGGTGATGCATGTGCTGTGTTCAATGCTTAGAGCTTTAATATGTCATTGTAAATGTACTTAAAATTTCATTTTAACACATTTGCATAAAGAAGCTTATTACTCCTGGTTCTGGTTCAAATAACAGCAGGTTTTCTTCCTAATTCAATTCAATGTTGCTCTTAGAAGATGTAGAAGGTACTCTGTTACACAGACGATGTGAAGTAATGGAGAACTTCAGACATCTTTTTTCCTTTTCCTGTTTTATAGATTCTTCTTGTTATAGCCATTTCTCCTCCAATTTTTAAGCATGTATATCTATGGCTAGAAAATAATATAGACTATGCTTAAAAACGTTGGAATTGATTCTTTGCTGTGTTCTAGACACTTTGCATATCTCCAGTAGAAGAGTGCAATGGTAAATCTTTGGAACTCCCTTCTCCTGTAGCAACCCTGGCTTGTTAGGCTGTGTTATAAAAGTGTTCTTGGAAGTAAAAAGAAGTAAATGCCTTTTGTGCGCCTTGTGAGGCCTTACTTTTAGACTAATTGATAGGTCCATCAACATCTAGGTTGAACGTTAAGCTCAGATGCAGATATGTAAAGCCATCTTTGTGCTGAGTTTCATGTCTTTTTCTGGTCCTACTCTGTTCAAGGATTAGGCAAACTGGACAATAATTGCAAACTTTTTTGAAGGGTTACTATGAAATGAGTTCAATCCTATGCTTTGTGCATTGTATGGCTCACAAATCAAACAGTAAAAAGCCAACAAAATAATTTTCATTTTATGTATCCTATTTGGCAGGCAGAGCTTGCTTTTTAGGTAACGGGAAGTTCAAAAGATAAGGGGAAGCTGTTGCTTGTTTCAGAAGTGATTCCTCTTTTTGCTTATTTAAACGTTTTTAGCAGCATGTGCCTTTAATACATGTTTGGGATTAAGAGTAAGCAGGTGTGGCAAGTATCCTGCCTGACCACTGGATCACACTTGAGAAGGAAGTGGGTTTTCCAGAAGACCAGTGTTGTAACTACCAGCCAACTTTGTGCTGACTTTGTGTGTACTAGGGCGCTACATGCCCAAGTATAGGTGCCTGTCTTGCTCACATAGTATTTATTATACCTGCAAGTGATAAAGAATAATCTATTTATCATGTATTTAAGCTGTTTATTGTCAGTGGTATCTGTAAGCAGATGGAAGTAAATGTTGTTGGTGGGTTTTTTTGTTGTTGATGGGGGTTTTTTTTAAATCTATTCCTATTGTAGAAAAACTTAATATTTGATCTTTCTACTGATGAAGATCCTCTAACCTGTTGTCAGAGGGAAAACCTCAAGAGTTTGCTTAAGGGCTGCAACTCAGATCTATGTGTGTTAAGATAGCCTTCCGGTGATATAAAAGCCTAACAAAGAAGCTATAAATTACGACTTGAACACTGACTTTTCCTATTTTAAGGAAACCAGTGTAATGAGATTTTATGCCAACAAAATACAGCCATGTTATTGCCCTCTTGATACGGTAATTTTCATTGCAGTGGAAGTTGCTGCCTGATGTGATTATGTAAATACCTACAACCTAGCAATGAAAAATCTTACTATAATGTGATCTTGAATTATATGTAATGTCTCTGTTTTTTAAAAAAAAGCTCTGACTTAAAAAAGACCCCCTGTCTGGCAGCAGGAGAGGGGGAAGATTTCTGGGATTTCCTTTTTAAATTCTTTAACCAAATCGATTGAAAGATTGGCACAACCTTCTTGCCTCTGCTGAACTGATCCATTTTTTGGCTGCCTCGTTTTTGCTTTTTGGGGAACCAATCTTTGAGGTTGGTCGAATCTCCTAAGTCTGCTTTTAAAATTTGTTCTCTTAGGCATGGATGTATTTGGTGCTTAGTAAAACTGCTTTTGATTACTGGACTTTGTGCTGTGATGATATTTTTAATCTATACATTTTAAGAACAAATGTCAACATTACTAATGTGCTTTTAATGAAATTTTGTCACCCAAATAATTGCTTTCTCTACTTAGAAGCCTGTATAAAGCACAAAATAGTTCTCTTTTGGTTTTATGTGGAGGGTGGAAAAAAAAGTCATATAAAGCCTGACTCTGCAGTAAGCTCTGCATGATCTCATGCACATTAGGGTCAAAAAGATATCCTACAGGTGTAGTAATCTGCCCACAGAGAGCTTATTGAAAGCTTTGGACCTTTTCTTTCAGCGGTCTCTTCCTTCTCTTGTGTGGAGAAAGTGCAGCCTCCTGCAACGTGGATTTTCTTAGATGATCAAGAGAATAGATTTTTGGAAGACTTTCGTTGAAGTCATAAAATCATAGAATGGTTTGGGTTGGAGGAGACCTTTAAAGGTCACGTAGTACAACCCCCCATGCAATGAGCAGGGACATCTTCAACTCGATGACATTGCTCAGAGCCTTGTCCAGCCTGACCTTGAATGTCTCCAGGGATGGAGCATTTACCACATCTCATGGCAACCTGTCCCAGTGTTTCACCACCCTCGTTGTAAAAAATCTTCTTCCTTATGTTGTCTGAATCTACCCTCTTTTAGTTTAAAACCACTGCCCCTTCTCCTGTTGCAGCAGCCCTTGCTAAAACGTCCCTCCCCATCTTTCCTGTAGGCCCCCTTTAAGTACTGAAAGGCCGCAATAAGGTTTTCCCAGAGCCTTCTCTTCTCCAGGCTGAACAACCCCAACTCTCTCAGCCTGTCTTCATAGAAGGGGTGCTCCAGCCCTCTGTGTTGGCAGCAAATTGTGCAGAAGAAATCCTTAGCTCAATAAAGCGTGAAAAAAGAAGAATACATTTTACCACATTTTTTTTTAATATGGTGGGTTTGCAAAATGGTATAATAGCAGCTCCTCGTAAGTGATGTCTAATTAGGTGAACTCCCGTGACACCCAATAGCAACGTTCAGCGCAGCAAGTTTTCTGTCAGAATGTACGTTTTTCCTCTAAACCTCACAGATTCTTCTCTGCAAATGTTAGATTTGTTTAAACATTTTAGCTCATCTTTGAAAGAAGCAGGTTTTTAGAATAAGATTCCTGCTGGTAGCAGGATTTTTTAGATTAAAAGCTGCCTTGATAATAACCCATCTGAGACATTCATTTGACATTTGTTAAAGATGGGTGGAAGGAGAATAGATTTATATGCCATGCCAAAATACAAGAAAGTCTGGAAATACCTATTACAAAATACTTATGAAAAAGTTTTGAACGGATTGGAGCTTTGGAAGAGGCCATCATGTAGGTAGGAAATGCATCTGGGGTTGGTTAAATTCAGTAGAAAGCGAAGTGAATGCTCATCTTTCTGCAACAGGAGTGATCCATGACAAGCTCAGCTGGGGTCTCACAGGGAGTCTGTGACTGGCAAACTTGATGCAAAAGGTCAGAACTTGGATTGCACCAAAAAAACCCAAAACGAAACCATTCCCTCTCATACTTTGATGTATGCTGGTTGGATTTATTTTTGCTTTCTGCAGTGATCCTATCTGAAGAGACTGAGTCAAACAGCATAATGTTGGATTTATGAGCTGTGTTTTTAAGCTACAGAAATTCAGAAACCACTGGGAGATCTGAACAAAAATGACCAAGATATCCTTTGGAAAAGGAAATGATTTCACAGTTGGCTTTCTTTTGTCCTCAGTCACAAAAATAAAAACTTAACATGTAATTTTTAGTTAGATAGATATGTTTTTTAGTCTTTCTGCCTCCTTTGTGTTGGGTACTCTGTAAGCGTTGGCTTTTTTCATGCATGTTTTTATACGTAGTATCTTTGTAGCTCTTTTCTGAAATGTAGTTAAGAATTCGTTTGACCCAACCACAAACTAAACCGCTCTCTGACAAGTAATATGCTTAACAATAAACTGTTTGCAATAATACTTTACAGCTGAAATGCAAGATCTTTTTCTATCACTCCAAGAATGCCAGTCATAATTGGTGACACCATTGATGTTAATGACAGGCATCTAGTTATTTGGATTTAAGCAGTAAAAAATGCCCAACTATAGAAGAAATTTGAGATTTATGTTACTGAATGAAAAGACCACAGTTGTATAAATATTTCTTCAGTTGCCAAGTTGGTTTTGGGGAAAGAGAAGTCCCTGCATTTTTATAGCCCTTTTTAGCTCTTTGCTTGTTTAACTGATGTTTCTTATTTTACGTTTTAACGGTTGTCGTAGGAAAAAAAAATGCTTTTATCCCCTTAAAGATGTGGAGGAAAAGAAGGTGATCTTAATTAAGGAAAGGATTTATTTATTTATTTTTAGAAATGTTGCCCCTGTGTTATAGGGAGTAAGTGAGTCTTTAAGAGGTGTTTGGTTGATATTAGTGAAAAATTCAGAACTCATTTATGTAGAGGCTGAAATAAATCCTCATTCCCTTTCTGTAAATGAAAACCAATAAATCAAGGCTATTGAAGGCCTTGACAGTATTGTTCAGAATCTCAAGGGCACTTATTCAAAATGACTTTCTCACTATAAATAGTCCAGGTGTTTGATGAAACCCTTGAAATTAATTTGCTGCCTCTCCCTTTTTTAATGAAACATTCCGTTTTTCATCTACTAGCAGCACAGGGGAGATTTTATTTGTTTACTATTGTTATTTGTACCTTTGTCACTGTTGTGATCTTTTTTTTTTTTCCCTCTTGCACAGCGGTTCTGGCAGAGTTTATCAAGCCAGATGTGGAATGCTTGGAGTTGTTTGCTCGCAACCTACAGCCTGGCTGGACCAGCTGGGGAAACGAAGTTTTGAAGTTTCAGCACATTGATTATTTCACTCTTCTGCAGAATGAAAACTGAGTTGGGTCTTGTAGCTTAATTCTGAAATTCCGCATCTTCCCAGCAGGTTCTTGAACTTGCCTTTATTACTGATGGTGCACCCAGAAGATAACAGAAATAAAACCAATTGCACTTCAGTTAAAATTCTTGAAGTGACAGGGTATCTGTTTAATGGTATCTCCATTTGTACAAGCTTGTCCTTTGTTTTGATGATACTGAGATATGTTAAAGTCCCTCCTTGAGGTTTTTTCCAAACCTCAAGAAAAGAAAAATATTTTAAAGTATTCTCACTGCAGCTATCAAATCTGAGCATCATAAGTGTTACAGTGTTACCCTTGTAATATATTATTTTTAAAGAATGATATGTTATTTTTAAAGAGTGGCAATGGGAGGAAGCAGTTCTGAATTACATATGCTTCTTTAAAGAAGGCTGTTTTTTGCAAACAGTGGGTTTTGAACTAAAATACTTATGGAGCCAGTGTATCTTCCTGCATGTTTGTATTTGTCTGTCTACCTCAGAGGAAATGAAAGGAGCGGTGCTTGTGTTAATTGGCAAATGAACTGTTGATTGACCACATTCTGTGTAAAATTACACTTTTGAAACAGTCAGCAATTCAGTCTTTCTGTGTATGGTGTTCATTCTTTGAATACATTGTAAATGATCGGTCTCAACATCTTATAAATTCTGCATATGCAGATTTTAGATTTAACTGAAATTTTAACAGAATGTAAATATTTTAAAAATTCTCTTTCCTTACGTTCATGGAACATTAAAAAGCTGTGCCAGTGAGCTGTATTTTTCAGCTAGCATA
>KZ505723.1:336120-373408 GCA_002844005.1 Limosa lapponica baueri
TGCTTTGAAAAATAAAAGGAGGAGACTCAATGAAGCCCCTGCCACTTACTCACTTGCAGCAGTAGGGGCAGAGCTGCTGGACAAGCTGATTTTCCCGATGGCAAGCTCCTGAGTTCTGACTGACTATTTATAATGGGGAACAAAATGCACTGCATACCTTCTTTACATTCATTTCCTTTGTGGTAGTCTGATGAGCTGTGAAGGTTTTTAAATTAAGCTTTAAACATTAGCAGATTATTTTTTGATACTTTCATAATAAAAATTAAAATAAAAACTCGTCAGTGTCTAATTTGCAGACCCAGTTTCTATATCACCGTTCAATGTCCCATTTTGCCTATTGGAGCAGTGGAGTTAACAAAGCATGGAAAATGCTTTTCGTCTTTTTTTTTTCTTTTTCTTCCCTACTAACAGTTAAACATATATTCAAAGTAAGTAAATAATGTAACCGTGAAAGTAGTTACCAGGCAAAACACTTCTTGCTGCATGATTTCATTTTGCCTGCATTTTAAACTGTCAGTACACAAGCAGCCTTACCTACAAGGGGTAAGATACCTTACTTTAACTACAGGGGATGAGAAGGTTCTTTATTTACTTTCAGTTTTACAAGATATTCTCTACCTCAAGTTCTGAGTTCCCAGGCAGAATTCCCCTCCCAAGATGGTCTCGTCCAGAACTAAATGAGTATATGAGACTTAAGTACGGAATAAATCATAACTGCTGTACGTACCTTGTTTTCCCTTTGTAACAGCACAAGAAATGATGATATTGTCTGTTCTACATCCGCTGCTATGAATGGCTCTAGATTATCTTTTAATTGCAAATAAAGGAAAGGGACAAACAGTCTCGGAGACAGGAAACCACCTTTCTCCTCCTTTGAGCTAAGCAGCAGAACTCTTCTAAGGGAATGACTACCTTCAAGCTGTTGAGAATTGATGGCCTATTTATCTCTTCTGTGGAGTCCCTTTGCAAGTTGCAGCCTTCTAGCCCTTCCTCTTTTCTGATCTGCCGCGCTCATAACCCGACCAGCTAATTCCAGCAGCCGGGAATCCAGCCTCCTGATTGCAGTTTGTATGTAGATGGCATGTGCAGGCAGACTGTAAGCTCCTCAGGCTGGAAATCAAAAATTGGAGATTGGAGTCTTAAATAATACCTGATCCTGTCATAAATAGTTATAAAATTGTAACTCCTACAGCTGCTTCCTCTGCTGCTTTTCCAGCCCTCTGGCTGTGAAGAAAACCACGTGAATATGACAGAAGTGGTGTTCTCCACCTGCAGCCAACCTGAAATGTTGAGTTTTCTCAGGGGGAGGTTCAATATATCTCAGTTTGTGGCTAACTCAGAAATCTCAGGGTGCTATTAGCAGTTGATAGTTTCAGGGTAATTTTTAAAATGCAATTATTCACCTGTTATGCTTAATTCATAGTTTAAATAGCCTCTTACACTCTTCTAGCTGTCCCCAACCAGACATCAGATCTTTCAGTGTCAGTCAGATGATTCCTCTGAGGCAGAATCCAAAGCATACTGAAAAATCAGTGGAGAGTGAAGCCAGCTAATATAAAAGGACAATTTAAGATCCAATTTCCTTTTATAAAAGAATAATATTATCTGTATCAATTGCTCCATGTTACTTTATGTAATATGGCGGTGGAAAGATGCCCTCTGTTGTGTCAAACCCTGTATAAAAAAGGAAACCTGCTCTGAAGAGTTTACAAACTTGGTGAGAAGTGACAGAATGAGGGAGAAGATAAGGATGGAGGAATGCAGGATAGTAATGAGACGTTGAGGCAAATGTGGTTAAGTAGCAGCCTCGGTATTATGCACATCTTCGGTGCGTCTAAGAAATGACCGGTTCTTTTCCCCAATTTTTAAAGAGATTTTCTGCTTTTCTATTTTGGTCTGTTAAACTTCACACATTCCAAGGAAAATTTTACTACCCACATTGACAAAAGAGAAGTTTTTTTCAGTTCTAAATTCTTTCTCTGGTGGTTTGGTGAAGTGAGAAGAGTGCTCAATAATTTTCAGAAAGTACTTTATTTGGTACATCTGCTGTTATTTTAGCAGGACAATGATAAAAGTATTCTTTCACTGGGTGTTCTCCACTACTTAAGGCCTTTTAAAATTATGTCTTATTGCAAAAAGATCTCAGTTCATAAAGCAATAAGAAGTAATGTTAAGCTATTCCTATATGTAGAGTACATCAAGTGTCATAATCAAACTTAGTTTTATGAAGCTTCAGGTTTGAGTATGATTTTGAAATGTCAAATTAGCATATGACCTTTACTTGTATTTTTAAACTTTTATAAAGCAAAAAGAATTATACCAATAAGATATGTTTTTGGAATAGTGATTGCTAGGTGTGAACTCCTGTGGAAACAGGGAAGTTTCTTTTGCAAGATTAAACATTATTTAAAAAGTGAAGTAAGTGAGCAGGTCTTACCTCTTTATAGGATTCAGCTCAGGTAGGTGTCAGAAGCAGTAGAGTTGACTTTGAACATCGATTTCTAAACTCTATAGACAACGATAAAATAACAGGAGGAAAATGCTACTATGCCCTGAGAATTTTGTTCATTAACCTCATCATCCCACTGTGGCGTCTTGGGTACTCCAAGCTAAATGGTGATCACCTGAGAAGAGGTAAAATCCTGTTTGTGGCGTGGTGGTCAGGTGTGGGAGGGCATGGCAACAGAGGTGGCTGAAGTACCGCATTGCCACACTTTTGGAGTTGAGGATTTGGAACTGTGGCAATAGAAAAACTGGCTGCTGTCACAAGGACGTAAAAATGTGCAAGCCACATGAGAGAAAGCTGTGATTTCTCCATTAATCCTTGTGTTGCCTAATTTGTAGGAATAAGGATAGAAAAGAATCAGCAGTAAATAAGGTAAACAGAACAACAGTACCGTAGCAGGATTGTTTCCCACAGCCGGAATTTTATTCATCAGTTTTCTCATGCTACCTGTTTGATAAAAAAAGAGAAAAGCGGGGCCTCATTGGATGACCCAAATGGAAATGACAGCCCTGCGTCTGAATATAGGTGACTTTTTTCAGGGTAGCTAGGGAAATAGTATTCATGGTTAAGGTACTACTAATAAAATGCTACGAAGGCAAATATTTGAGTAAGATACTTTCCCCCTGACATTCAATATGCAGTGGCATGTCTTCATTTTTCCTCTGTCAGTAAGTAAATTGTCTTAAAACAAAATAGCAGTAATGCTTATTGCTAGTTGGAATATTGGGCACCCTTATTCAGTTTTCCTTTTCTTTTGTAAAAACCAAACAACATCTTCTGCTGAGGGAGAGGGAGGTCAGACATTCTTGTTTTGTCTCTTCCATTGCCTCTATTTGCCCCAGCTCAAACCTTGTGGAGCTGACAGTCCTGTAAGCAGCCAGAACTGGTGGGATATTTTTTTCCTTGGCCTGTCTTAGACCTCCTCTTTTTTCCATTGTTTCCTCCCTTAAACAGCACTTCTTTAACAGTTAATGCGTAAGACAATAAGGGACTGTAAAAAGGAAATGACAGACAAAGTGGAAACTGATGCCCAAAACGCAGTGGAATAATGAGAAGAGAATCATATGCTTTAGTAGTCTAGTCCACAGCTAGTGCCACTGCAGTGCTCATGGCTCTCTAAGCCACCGTTGTGGACTAGCTCATACAGACGTTTGAGAATTTACAATCTGTAAAGATCCATCTCTCAGCCTTTTTTGGAGACAGTAACATTTTTCAACATGGAAGGGTGAGTGCAGTTCCTCTGGCTGGCATCGTTAGCACAGCGGACATTGTACACTGCTGGTTACAGGTCAATTACAGAAAGTACTGATTTTCTTATCTGACCTTTTTTTGGCCTATTGTGTTTTCCTTTTTAGAAAATATTTTGCTTAAAGGAAAATCCAGGTAAACAATTGTGTTATTCATGCAAATTATAAGATGAAGGTCAAAAAGAGAAAAATGTTATCGTTTCCTCCTCTCCCTAAAGGAGGCAGAAATTATTATATATAAGTTAGAAATTGAAAGAATAGCTAATAATGTAATAGGCTAAAAATATCAACAACACGGGTCATGATTTTACAGGATCATTAACTGAAGTTTGTAGCTAAATTTTACCATTTTATTTAATAGTATTGTATCATAACAGTTATACGTTATTAATTCAGGAGACAGCTTATTGAAGATATTTTTATGACACTGTTACTGCCCTCAAACTGTTCAATGTGTTGTTTTAACTATGTGACTTTTGTATCTTTCATTACTCTGCATACTCCAAAAGTTAGGCTGAGTTCAGAAAGGAAGTATGTGTCCTTTTCTGAGGTTCATGGTTCATCTATTTCTTCATATAACTTCAAAGACACAGTTCTGACATAAAAATTATGTTTTCCCACATCAAAGTGACCCAGTCAAAACTTCCATCTAAAATTTTATGAGGCCTACAGCCTAACTCATTAAAAAAAAACCAAGAGGGTTTAGATTACAAAGTGCTATTTCTGACCAACTAACAGGCAAAGTTACAAGCATTTCTAAATTTCTAATAAGGTCAAGGAAGTGAGGAACATAAGACAAATCTAAATATTATTACAATTTGCACTGCGTGATGCAACTCACACATGTATATTATTTCTTCAGTCCTGTGATCTTCAAGGTTAATTGTGATAACCCTCCAAGTAAAAAACGCCACAGGAATCAACAATGTTAATATTCCTCCTAACATTATAGGAGGAAACTTTCTGTTTTTATAGTGCTGAAAAGCCTCATTTACAGAGACTGGGAACTGTCTTACACAACAATTTCATTTTGTTGATATAATCATGACTTTGTATAACCATTTACATAATAACATTATAGGTCTGTAAGAGAAACAGGATTATATTATTCCATAACAGAGTTACTGAGGTTTTGGTATTATACTAAGACTCTGCTGTTACATATGATTTTCATGAGAATACTATTTAAAGGAAATGATTTACCATTATCACGCTGCTCTTTTTGAGGTCTTAAGTAGACCTCCAAAGCGAAGGCCTTTTGCTGTCTGCTGGTGATAGCTGGCAATTTCACTCCAAATCACTATGGTGAACAAACTCTTTTTTTAAATGAGCAGCTTGTCTATTCTTGCCCTCTGCATAGACATATGAGAAGGTGAAGCCAAATAAAATTGAATATCTGGCTTTGTCACACATGTTTCTTTACAGGAGGATTTGATTATTGAACAAAGTGGTGTGTGCAAAAGAAGAAGATATCCCACAAATTTGGAGAGGAATGGTGGGCAGTGAATAGTGATCAGACAGTGGGATTGGTCCTCTTGATGGGGGATGCTCTTCCTTGCAGTTGGTCCCTCTGTAGTGGTCAGCACTCTGCTTGGAAAGGTTGCATCAATAATGGAGGATTCACTTAAAATAAAGAGGTTGCCTCTGAGTTTTTAATGCTCATAAATCATTGCTGGAAATCTGAATAGGTCTCTGAGTTTTCTACATCTGATCATAATGCAAAGCCTCTTTGCATGACAGTAGTAGCAAAAGTAAGTGAAAATAAATCCAAATTGGTAGAGTTAAGACTCCCTTTGCAGCCCAGAGACATGAGATGATATGTGTTGTCTTCATGATTTTTTACTGTCTAGCCATTTATGAAATGCTTACCCAGTGAAGATATAATAGTTTTCATTTAAAATCTTGGTAGTAGATATTTAGTCTGAGACCAGCTGTGACACTTAAGTATTTCCTGCTTTGATGAACCAGATGATGAAATAATCTAATTAGTCTCCTCATGAGAAGCAGTCAGAAGTATGATAGCTTTCCTATTTAAGAATCAATAAAATGGCAAGACGGTGAAATCTGTCAGGGCATCAGTAACATGAATGTTTTATTATGAAAAAATGGAAGCTTCATACAAATCTGATTACAGAGGATTACTTATCTTCCTTTGCAATAGCCAGGGATTAGCAAGTAGTCCTTACTCTTTTGCATACTCTATGCATTTTTGTGTTTGTGAGAGAAGGGAGTATGTGAGTAAGATTTACAGATACAAGTATTTAGTTTTCTTTCTCCCAGTGGCTGCTGTAGGTGATGATTTCTTTTTTGCAAGACCTTTATTCTTCCTTACCTTTCTGCATAGCAGTTCTTGGAGTGAAGGTCCTCAGATGGTATGAAGTTGGGAAGTTTTACTGAAGTTGATGAAATTGCACTAGTTTACACGAGCAAAGCCATAGCCCTTTGCCTGACAGCTCCTGGTGTCCACTTTCCCCATCACTGATGATCCCTTCTGTGAATTTCTCAGCTTATTCAGACTGTAGAAAACAACAGTCAGCTCCCTATAAGGCAGGCATAGTATTTTCTAAACCATCTGTGGCTATTTTTTGACTCATGTTTTTCCATGTGACCCCAGCCTTTTTACTCACTGCAGTAGCTCCTTCCATGTCTTGCAGGGAAATCAAACCAAATAATAATTGCAGGCTGCATGTGTTTGTACTTAATCCTTTGCCTTGAAGGAACTGAGCTACTGCTAGCAGTTAAGGGTATTTGCAGTTCACCTTATAATCTGCATTTGTATCCCACCTCTTGTAGAAACGAACTACAGCTGCCTTTGCTATTTTACGTTTTTAATATCTTTTATATCTTTTATTGACCCTTAGAAGCATCACCGACCACAGTTTTAGAAATACTGAGCTAAGTATCTAGCAATTCTTGCTTCTAGGTCACTTGGTGTGTTGGAGCTGTGCTCTCACTTTTATGGTAGCACTTTCACCTGCAGACATTGCCTTTTATCTGCTTCTCCTAGTATAGCTTCTTCATGTTGAGATATAAATCTGTTTAGATTGAAAAAGACCAAATATTTCAGGAGGCTTTCTAAAAGCAGCCAAATCGTTTATCTACTTTGGTTACAAATATTCCAGCTCTATCCAACAGAGCTCTATGTCTGGGGAGAGCTTAATATCATATACAACTCTCCCACTGGATGGGGATCTTCAGTATATCCTTTGTGAGTAGAAAGTTTCTTCTTTGACATTTACAGTTGCTGTTTCCATTTCTTACCTTCTAATGTTTCTAGGCAGTGAGTCTTCCAGAAGGGCCTCAGCCGTCTCAGGCTGAGGCTCACTTGTCTCCTCTGGGAAGCTGTTTTGCAGTTTTGAATACCTCAGCTATTCATAAAAAGGCAGTGCGACTTTGCTAGCCCTGAAGAGTACATCTGTCTGACTGACTCACCACAGAGATGCTGAAAACAAATATACTTGCCAGTCCCAATAGCAGGGCTTGGTTGGTTGGCTATTTCATGCAGTTGGAAGGACAAAAGGAAGCCTACTCAGGAAGGGCTTTGGACAGATGGGTCAGGATGGCAGAGGCACCCAGCCAGGACAGCAGCTCAACAGGAGCAAGAGCTGGACTTCTGCATCATCTGGTTCATTAGAGGAGGAAGCACTTAACTGTCATGGGTGGTGTCAGACTGAATCTTTAGCACCTAGAAGAAGAAAGAATTGTTGCGTATGACCAACAAGGAGTCTAGGAAGAGATGACTGGTTGCATGCAATGAAGCTGCTTTAATAAGGACCTCCAAGAGAAAAGTAAGAGATCTACTCAAAGTCTGAATGCCAAAATATAGGGTCAGTATAAAGAATAGGATTCCCAGTGAAAAATGATAATGCATGCCAAGCTTGTGTTTAAAAAAAAGTCTCCAGTAATAACCTTTAAAATATTTAATGAACCTTTCACTTATTTCTTGAAAATTTTACCTGTGATAAAGATTCTGCTTAGCCTGTGTGGTCTGAGCTCATTTCTGAGTTATTTTCTCCTCTCAGTTTATGTTCCTGCATCGTCAGGATATATCATATATATCAGCATATATATCAATATATCATCCCTGCATGATGCAAAATGCTTAGCCATGTACAATGGAAAAGATGGGAACGACAACTCTGGCCTTCAGCTGTTGTTTTTAAAGAACCACCTTTTACATGTTCAGTACTGAATCAGAGGCTCAGAATCATGTATGCTAAGTCACTTTTCTGGTTTACTTACTCCATCTTTGGGAGCATGATTGTAGGTGAAGAATGAAAATGGAGGGTCCAGAACAAGATGAGAAAAAGCAGAAGTGAAGGTTTCAAAACACTGCAATGAAGGATAATGTCTAAAATAATGTAATTTAAAGGGATGGCATTCTATTAGACGACGTTGTGGTACGTTGTGGCAGTCACAGCAATTGGTCTCGTGTCATGCTAGACCTAGATTTGCTTGAGATCTATTTGTGCTTTCATGTGATTTTGAATGTCACAAAACATGGTCATCTGACTCTTGAAAATCCATCTGAGACAAGAATATTGTATTTCTTTAGATCTAAACAATAAAAATGCTTAGCAGGCACAGTTGGTACTTTCTCAGCCGTTTAGTAGAACGGAATAATAATTATTTTGCTTGACAACTTTATTTTGCTTAACAGGTAATATAGCCAGTGTAAGCTTATATTTGCAGTGTGTATAGGTTTTTGAATGTGCTTAGTATGCGGGAGAGGTTTTGTTTTGCCAGACAACCCAGACGGATGGACAGTCTATTACTGCTCAGTTCTAATCTGACTATTGCTTACAACAACCACAGAAAGATCGTAGCAGAGAAAATGGTCCACAGTTGCATGAAAGAAGACGTGCTAGTTACTGAATGAGCTGAAAGCAGATTCAGATGCCACTGCCAGTTCTTTTACTATGTGCTCGAGACGAGTATCCATGGTCTCCTGTCTTACCTAGCATGTTCTTTTAGAAACCCTCTGTTGTGGCAAAGCTGGCTGTCAATTGAAGAAAAGAAGCAGATACTGAAAACCACTGATGGTGGCACTAGAGGCTTATGCCTCTATTCTCCTCCCCAGAAAGCTAATAAAGAACATCAAAAATAGATGTTATCAGGCCATCAGGAATTAACAACATGCAGCAGATGGTAACACCTACCCTTTGCTATATAACTAATTTTAGCCCAGACTATTTACCAGCAAGTTGTGGCAAAGGTTAAGGAATCCAGCGCTGAGGAGTGGGAAGTGAGTAGAGGCAGGACAGAGCAGAGAGGTTCTCTTTCACTTCTGGCCCTGGTTTACGTTGTCAATTAAATCATCAGCTTTGCACACCATGGTTACTCTCAGTGAAAGGTGAGTCTTTCAACCCCAAACTATCAACTGGTAGTTAGAAACTACAGCCCTCAAAGTCTTTGACATGCCCAAGAAACTGGAGCCATATTTTATGTCTGAAATTGAACCATCTCACTGAAGGTGTTATCAGGGGAAATGCAATTACCTTACACAGTGTATGTGTGAGGTGTGCATATGTGCTTATGGATGTAAATATGTATTTTCACTCATCACCTGCTGTCTTGACCTGGTATTTTCTCTCTGCTTTATTCGTTTTTCTTTCCTGACGCTGGCAGGATTTAGGACAGTAAATGCACATTGATGCATGTTGGATCTGCCACTCTCGTGACGGATCATCTAGACTGAGAGCATGTCTTCACCGCAGGCTTAACTCAGGCTCCCACTCCCATTTTAGTACAAATCTCTCTGTCAGCAGCACACTTAATCTTTTCACCTGGACTTATCTGAGCTCTGAACAGATGTCTGCTGGCCCTTCAAGGGGCACAGGCCAAAGCCAAGGTGCTGCTGAAAGGTGGTCTCTGAATATACAACTCGGCAATGCAGCTATGCCGTGCCCAGTCCAGCTCAGGGAATGGCTGCAAAGTGCTGGGAAAGAAGGATGCTACCAGTGGGGTCGGCAGGCCCTGCATCAGATGGGTTTGAGACCAGGTGCTCTGTTCTTTCAACCAGAGGAGAAGCTGGTGCCTCTGCTGGAGTTGTTGACCCCAGAAGCTGCAGCCCCCCAGCAAGTGTCAATAGGGATTTAAAAGCCTTTCCTCTGCATTCCCCCACACTGCTCTTCACCGAGTTCAGACCACCACACCTCCCTACACACTTAGCTCATGGGTGTGCATGCTCACGTCCTGCAGTGCGAGACTATCATCTTGATGCTAACCAAGGGACTGATTGGATTCTTGGTCCCAACCTGCACCCTTTTAGGGGCCTTTTCTTGCTCAATCCCTGCTAGGTCTTTTGGCCATGGGGTTAAATTTGACCATGAGTCCATACTGAGAAGATGCAGGGAGGTCTGCAGATTAGAAGAGTTGAAAACTTCTGAAGGAGACTGTAAGCAATGGGAGGATTTTCCTCAAAGCTCTAGAAGGCAAAACCTGTCTTTGTTCCTCCTGTGAGAGGGTCATGTATAGCTTTAATTTCTTTTTTGTTTAATTGCCATGTCACAAACTGTGTTTCCTAATGGGAAATTACATACACAAGATGTTTAAAGTGTTTCTCTGCTGCGGATGCTTTGTGTGAACAGCACTTCAGCGAGACACAAACTGTTCCACGTTGCCCAAGCGAATAAAAATGGCCTGAATCCCTGGTTCTGAAATACTGACTAACTACTGTGAGTTTTCTGTATTTTGTGCCTGGTTTGAAGTGCCTGGAAGTTATCGGTTTTTATATTTATTATTTAACAGACTTCTCCTGGGAAGACAGCTCTGGACTCTTTAGTTGGTTCAGCTGCGTTTTTCAAGAACAAAAAGCTCACAAACCTGTTCATTTTGAAAGTTACGTTGATCAAAAAAGGACTGTTGATTTTTTTAAGGTTCAGTTTTCACATTTACAGTTGGAAAGATCATTCATAAGGAATGATTTGAGGAGTTTCGCCTTTTCCTTTATAGACCTGCTGCAAATTTCACAGGTACATGCATTAAATTTTTGTGCATGAGTATTTTTAGAGGGACGCAAATAGCCTTTTGTGAGTAGTCGAAATCTGAAATGCTTGTTGTATTACTTAGATAAAGCACAATTTGTTATCCCTGAGTGAATCTAGTAGCACTGGTGATTACAAAGCATGCAAGAAGCCCCAGTGATACCAGTAATTCTTGCGTGAGTAAGTGCTAACCCATATGAGCATTTAAGAAGGACAGACAATTCTTAAAGAAACATAACTTTGTGTATCCCAGCATTTGGGAACTGGGGTTGTTTAGCCTAGAGAAAAGGAGGCTGAGGGGAGATGTTATTGCTCTCTACAGCTACCCAATGGGAGGTTGTAGAGAGCTGGGCTTTGGTCTCTTCTTCCAAGTAACAAGCGAAAGGATAAGAGAAAATGGCCTCAAGTTTTGCCAAGGGAGGTTTAAATTGGATATTAGGAAAACTTTCTTCGCCGAAAGGGTTGTCAAGCACTGGAACAGGCTGCCCAGGGAAGTGGTTGAGTCACCATCCCTGGAGGTATTTAAAAAATGTATAGATGTGATGCCTAGGGACATGGTTTAGTGGTGGACTTGGCAGTTCTAGGTTAATGGTTGGATTTGATGATCTTAATTGTCTTTTCCAACCAAAATGGTTCTATGATTCTATGATTTCCAGGGCTTCAATATCTCTTCAGCTTGTATTTGCATAGCATCAAGTAAAATCAGTTGCTGGGCAAACACTGCTATTACAGCTGATCTTTTTTATGTTTTTATCTTTTTTTAAAATCTTTTTTTTTTTTTTTGTTACAAATTCAATGTTTCTTATTCCCATGTCCCTTTTATTATAATCTCAAGAAGTTAATAACTTCTAATAAATTCCATAAAAAAACAGAGAACATCTGGTATTTGACTTCGTAGCAAACATGGAAAACAAAAAGAAGCATTTTTACCTTTATCCAGCTGACTGCACCATCCTTGGGCAATGAGCAATGAGCCAGGGTCTGATCTGCTTCTTCAGCTGCCTCAAACTGCAACAGGCCTTAAAAAGAGACTTTCTAGCACTAATAGTGTTGAAATTAAACTTTCAGAGGATTCATTCAAGTTGAAAGTTTGAATATGTTGACGCACAAGAGGCAAATGCCCTTTCTCTAAAGGACTTTATTCTGCAGCATGCTCAGGAACTAGCAACAGCCTTGAGTTAATTGAATGCAGTACACGAGAGAAGTATAACGTAGCACCCAGACACAATACAATATATTCAAGTATTTGTCCATATGTAAGTAGTTAGTTGACTGTGTTGCTAAGAAGCACAATTCAAGGTTATTTTATTATCTTTAGCACAAAGCTGTACAACTACAAAATCATAAGCAAGGTAGGTTTAACTACAATGTTGCCAATGACAATGAATTTTTTTGCACGTTTCATCTTACTGTACCCTTCATAGCTCAGGGACAGCATGTGGTGCTCAGTGAAATCCTCGTTCTATTTAGTTTTTCTACTAGGAGGAATGACGGTAAATGAATTTGTGTGTAGTTTCCAAGGGCATGCATTCATGCTAAAAACGGTTCACATTTAGAGTCCTGATTCTTGACCAGTCCCAACCATTCACGTAATATGAATTAAGCCTCTCAAAAATAGAAAAAGCACACAAAAGAATCCTGTACAGAGGTTAGTTTCTTTCTCCTCCGTTTCTAAACCTTTTAAACACCTTTTCTTCGTGACCATGAGGTCTAGAAACTTATATAAAAGCTAAGATTCTCCTGGAAAACATTACTCAAAGGTCTGGGGAAGTGCTGAAATTTCAAAACGTTTAATGAAATCATGAGAGCTAGATTCTCTTTTTATTTCTACCCAAGCATCAATCTGGACTGTGCAAGGCTGATGTGAAGATGGATGTGAAAGTAACACTCCATCTTACACTTCCTTTTTAAGGTCCAAATACACGACACCGCATAGGTCTTGCTAAGCTAGAAAATTTTGCATTTTTGGACTGGGTTTCTGATTTTTTTTTTTCTGTCAGTCATCAGTGCAGTGGCAGCCAACATGGCACTGGATGAGAAGCAACCCAGGGAGTGGGCAGAGGGCAGACAGGACTGCAGGGTTTGTGGATGCTCCACCAGCCTGTGTCTGCTGGCCTTGAGAGCCACAAATGCAGGCGAGTGGCTGTATCCAGTCCCTCCCATCCAGTGCTGAGCAAAGCCCATCTGCTCAGAGATGCTCCTGTAACACTGCAGGCAGCGTTATTGGGGTGCAAGGGTGAGGAGGGGGCGAAAGGGTCAAAGAGAAGGCTGTTGTATTTTCAGGAAAAAGCTAAACCTCATTAAAAGCGTACAGCATTTCTTTACCCCTTTCTAATGTGCAAGCACACTACACTTGGAAAACTACAATTTGTGTGTGTGTGTGTAGCTGGGGGAAATGACTTAATGTAAAATTTATAACTGTAGCTATAACTTAAAATGACGAGGTAGCTACAAATGCTGTTATACAGTATTTGGCACCCTAGTTCCTTCTATTTCAGGGAGACAAAAATGTTTGTGAAACATCTCAAAAAGCTGTTATTTTTAACAAGTGACAGGCTGATCCTAGAACATAATGGCCATGAGCTTTTAAGCAAATGAAACGATGTTCTTAGGATGAGTGTTAGATAGGAAAAACTTCCCTGGAATGAGTATTTCAGGGCTAAAAATGGGATTTCATTGGGGAAGTAAAATTATTATAAATTATGAGTAGCTTTGGGAAAGCAATTTCCATGCAGAAGTGTTACCTTATCTATCTTATCTATGCATCAGATGTAGTTTGTCTGTAACTAGGAGAATGAAAGCACGCCCTCTACATCTTCAGTTACAGTATCTGTATCAGCTAATCTCGCTGAGAATGCCAATGTCATGGTTTCCTCTAATATATTGAAAAAGAAAATGGATTGCATATTATTGTACATGTTCTTGGGTTTTTTCTTGGAATTTGACAAAAAGTTCTAAGAGTTTTCACATTATTGTTGAGACCCTAAAGCACGGAAGCTAAGAAATGCATCATACCTAATAAGAGAGGAAATTGAGGACTTGAAACAGAATGATAAAGGAAGAAAAACATTGATGCCTGCATGATGTTATGACTGTTATGTTCCATTACAGAAATTAAAATAACTTCAGCTAGGATTCATTATTGAAGAAAAATAGATGTGGGACTAAAACCCAGAAAAAAAGCAAAACTGAAACACTGCAAACAAAAAGCCTTTGGCAGAGAGAAGGCACTGATCAAAACACAAATTGAGTTTTTAAAGTATTTCTAATTAAAATGTCTCCTTTAATATGAACAATAATACAAAAGAAGTATATTTGAAATTCAAAGCAGGTTTATTACCTATAGCAGAGCTTGTAGATGCTAGTTAAGGAGTTATGATTTATAATATCCAAAATTAACTCACCTATGAAGGTGTCTATCTGTTAATAATTTTGCTAATGCATCTGCCATTTTGGTACCTAAGCACCATCATACCTTTTTATCGGGGGTGAAAAAACAACAACCAAGAACCTGTGGAGATTTCATATTTTTTAAGGATCTTCTAGCCCAAACTATTTTGACACAGCCACCTGCAGTAATTGCTCAGCTTGGCTATTCATTAACCCCTTATTGAATTTTGTTTCCATGACAACTTCCTATATTATAGTATCTTATAAACTCAATTCAGCCATCAACTTAAAACACCTAAATGTTTCTCTGAGTTGCATCTCTTGTTTCCTTGGCAACTTCCTCTCAAGTCACCTTAGGATATTTCAAGGCACCCAAGACAAATTCCATCGCATTGATCTTTTTAACGAATTTACACTGACCTGCAGTATACACATTGTACCAAACTTAAAATATTAGATGACAGAATCTTTATTGATTTCATTCAAATGCTCCTTCTCAGCTGAAATCCAATTAATTTGCCCCAGTGCGTACATTTTCCCCATTAAGGCTGCAAAAACAATGCTGTAAGGCGCTATCTGTACGTATGCAGACCAATCTGAAGATTAAAAACAACTTTGCATACTAAATGCAATATTTCTGACAGAAACACGGACACGTTTTTTGCTGCTCCAGAGTAATGTATGGTTATTAAGACAAATTCTAATGAGAAAAGGTGAATGCAGAAGACACCACAAGAAGCACTGACATGCATTCTTTCTGGTACATTGCAAATACAGTAAAGAAAAAAACCAAAATACAGGAAAAACATCCCAGATGCTAAACCCCCTCCTCCTTCCTTCCCCCCCCTACCCCCCAAAAAAATTCCCAAAACCCAACCCAGAAACCTAAATATGGCAGAAGTTGGCGACTGATTAGGTCTGCCCTAATTCTGCTCTAAATTGTGCTGTCTTGGAGCAGTGTAAGATGCTGAAACAAATCAGCTGAATCTTGTATCTTGGTTTCAGCCTCTTCCTCCAAGGTCCCTTAAGGAAACAGTGGCCAGTTATAAGCCAGTATTTAGTCTTCACTGTGGGTAGAGACCATTTTCTTCTCCCATTTTTCTCCTTTTGCACATCATAAAGAAGAGGTGGGAACTGGATCTGTGATATTTGAGTGGAAAAATAGAAAGCAGATCAGACCCTGAAAATTAATCTCTTTTGGAGATAAGAAAGGGCTAAAAATCCAAGATCCATGCACTTGAGTCTTATAGCTTTATTTAATCCTACCATACTCAGTTTTCCCAGTGTAAATCTCTACCCTGCTATTTCCAAGACTAGCTTCCCCTCTTACATTGGCATCTGTACTTTGCTGAACTCAGCCCTGGTTTAGCACCTTCCATTTTTCTCATGGCTTCCTATTGTCTCATTTATCGACTATGCTTCACTCTAAAATAAAAATAAAATCAAACCCAGGCAACACAACAAGTGCAGGGACTAATTTAGCTTTTGTGTAGATGAATATGGGAATATATTTACAAAACCGTTAAAGTTAGCACCCGCAGTGTCCTTTGTTGACATCTTTTTCAGATCTCTCCTGCAAGGGTAATTTGCTCCTTTCAGTGATGTTCTGGAAGGTTTTGTGTTTCAGCTTTGTAAATATTTTGAATGTCTCCGCTTTGCTGTTTTTCAGAGGAAGAGAGATCTGAAGTCAAGAGAGCGCTTGCTTGCTGCTTTGCCAGCCTTTAGCAGCATCTGCTTTTGGAGCCAGCGGCAAATTTATATTCATGTTTATATCCACAGAGGCTCAAGGTTTAGGAACAGGTGTTGACTCTGCTAGGATGCTTCAGTCTCCTTGTTCTTAAAATTTCTTCACAAGGGTGAAATAACTCTTCTTACATTGCAAGAACCATTTCCTTTTCTGGTGATGTGTGACTGAGATGAGCTGGCTCAAGCCAGAGCAATTTTCTGAGCATGTCTGACTGAGGTTTTAATCTGAACCAGTCAGCCTTACCCAGGAAAGATGTTTGGGGTAGTCTCTTTTGGTGAAGATCCTTTAAGTCTAGGTCCAGTCTAGTGCATATGAGATCAGAAGGGAGGGAAGAAGCAATGGAAGAGTAGAAGGACCATATTTTTACTACTGTGGGAACTGTTTGTCATGGTGTCAAGAAATACAAATATTTGTGTAAAAGAAATTGAATTGCTGCTGACAAAGAGATGAATGAAGGATGTTTTAAGAGGGAAGAGTGATTTTTACTTATTTGAAGTTAGGCTTGGTGCTGAGGAGCAACCTCAGAGGAAGTTAACTACTTTAAGCTTTTAAAAAGCCTATCAAACAAAGAGACCTTAACAGAGCCCTGAATCACATTAATGCTAATTGACAGATGAGCAACACTTGAAAAAAAGATTTGAGACATACAGTTATATGTAAAAAATAAGTAACAATGGCTTTGTAAGAGGTAACTGGAGGTGATTAATTTGTACACTTCAAAAAAGAATTAGGAAGCTGTTTGTCTAAGCCAGAACAATCATTCCTGTAGCTTGTGTCTGTTGCTTTCTTACTTTCGCCTGGCAGGAAACGGTCCTTTGAAGACATAACGGCTTGTCTAATTTTCTGCATGTTAGAAGTCTCATTAAGTATAATAAATTATTAATGCCACAGAGATTATGGTAGAGAGCATTTGTTGGATCAGAGCTACAAGTGTTAAGCCCTTCTGGAAAAAGCTGTGGCTTCTCTATGTCTGTATACCACCAGTTTACTGGGACCCCAAGCTCAATAGCCTAATAGCTTTGGGTGTGATAAATAATAACATTTGTGAGGACCAGATTATATGATGAATGTATAATTTCAGGCAAACTTAAAATGCTGGGCAAGTTGACTGTTATTAAACTTCCTTGTCTCTTGAGCTGAATCGGATCTTTTTTTTAAAAAAAGAATTGCACATATTCTTTCCAAATCTCAAATGCACTTCGTAGTGCTTGGTAGATGACTTGCACTGCCAAATCTTCCTGTTATGTGGAATGCACTTTAATTAGGATTTTAATGGATTTCTTATGTCACCATTCAGGGTTATAATATGCTGTTTTCTCTGGTGTTTTAAGCCTAGTGGTAAAATATTAATATTAAGTTTTTAGTAGAATCTGTTCTTTGAAAGTATTTTTTTGTTCTTGCTTTTCTCAGAATAATTGTTCTCTGATGCACAAGTATTTCAACTTTATTTAGGTGGGTGTATTAATACATGACAGACTGTGATTGCCGGAGGGGATTAAAGGACTAAGTTCAGGAAAGACTGTGAAAATCTTCCCAATGATTTCAGTTGACTTTGGATCATGCTGGAGCAAATATTTTAAGATACTTCTCTTCAGTTCCATATTGACACTAGTGTTATGGCAGGTTCTTAGTGAGCTAAGGTATTTTCTTTGTCAAAGTACACGATGCCAAGATGTGTGACTAGAAAGAAGATTTCCTCAATGTGATCATCCATTTGTTTTAGTCATAGTGTAGCTCTGAGTAAGCAATACAAATGTATACGTCTTTGAAATACAGGGTGTTGTACATGTGTAATCAGTTTTTTGAGATAATGTATTACTACAGCACTACTTTCAGCTCATTGACAGAACTATGGGTATTTTTTAAGAGAAGGCAAGAGCAACGGCAGCTTTATTTACTCTGGAGACAGCTAAAAATCCCACAAGGTTGAGAGAGGATGCTGATCTGTTCTTGTACTTTTGGTGTAGAGGAGTGTAAAATATATGGCCTTAGTTTATTCCATTTAGTTTCATTCCTGAATTAAATTCAGGGGGATTGCCAGAAACAACAAAATGTTGCATGCACGGTGGTACCTCTTTTGGAGCTGGGCATGTGCCAGTGGCCTGAGGGTTACATCTGCTTTGCATATGAATCTGCACAGTATATTTATCCGACCCTAATATGCAGGGTTAGCCTTTATATATTTGTATGAATTATAATGCAACTGCATAAAATATGTTTCAAAGGCTGCAGGGGAAAAGGGTATAAAGAGGCAAACTGACAATTCTTGTGTCCATCCCTCTCTTCATGCATTATTTAACGCGCCTTCCACTGCCAATGTCCATCAGGCTGAAATTCTTCAGGAACAAAAAGCTAAAGCTTTGTTTGGAAGACAAAGAACCTCACAAGTCAGATTATATTTTTCCTGAAGCTGAACGTTCACCCTCCTAGGTGCAAAGCAACACCAGAATAAAACAAGAAGATTTTAGTGCCAGCAGCACCCTCAAGTATATGAAGGAGTGCTTGGAATCTCTTCCAAAACTGCCTACCCAGTGAAGTGCACCATTCACCCTCATTCCCTATTTACTTTTGATTTCCCTGGGTGAAGTCTTAAAGCAGTAAAGACTTGGGGATGCAGTTTTCAAGTGATGATTGGCCTCAGAAGGCCCAAATTTTGGCTTCTCTTGTGCCTGCAGAATCAGAAGGTCTTTCCACCAAGAAGTTCCTGGTTGCTGAGGATTCTCCTCCTGCTTTGGAGAGGGACTCTATGAAAAGGTATGTGCAAGAAGAAGAGGTTATGACTGGTGTGTTCTGTTCACCTGGGGCTTCTGCAAAGATTTAGAGAACCTCCTTCTCCCCCATAGCATCTCTTGTGCTCAGAATGGGCACTAGGGATACCTCAGTCCGTTCTTTGACCAGGAAGACCAACAATGTCAAATGACTTAAGAGAATTTCACTTCAGGGACAGAACATATAGACATTTCCTTTTTGTGTGTTTATTATTATTATTATTATTATTAATTATTTGTTTCTCTTTATTTCTTTTAAATGAAAGCTTAAATGTGCCTCAGCTGGTGAGGTGATCATAGAGTGAACCTTGGAAAACAAATTAAGTATTTTCTAATAGCACATTTTAAGACCTGCAACTGCTGGTCACAGTGGACTGAAAGACCAAGGGCTCTGCAGTCTAATGTGTTAACAGAGAGAGACTGATTCTTTCATTGCACTGGTACAGTTGAGGTCAGCAGGAAGCAACACAGTGTCCTCACATATAATCTCTTTTGTTAAGAAATTGTAACCAAAGCAAAAGTAAGGTCAAAGTGTCAGATTCTATACTTGTGTCTGTGTTAGAACCCCCTGTATCTTTGTAACAGACACTCATTGGGTGTGCAAATGCTCACCCTTGCTTGTAAATCAAACCTCAGCCTCAGGTGAGACCTCAGCTTGAGACCAGCCCTCCCTGTCCCAGGCCCACCATGCTCGTGGGGCCTGAAAAATGGGTAGATACATTCATGACAGCAGAGTCCCACTGCTGTTAAAGCTGCATATGGTGTATTCATTTGGAGAGGTCTATCTGAGCCTATTATAACCTTGTCAAATATTTGCCTCTCACTTTGAAATAGCGCATGCCCGTTGTCAGTCAAAGTCACTTTGTTTTTATCAGGAGGTTTCAGCTGTAGCAGATCTTTCCTGTGAGGGAAATGACATTCTCCTAAACCACCCATATTATTGCAGTGCTAAAAGTAAAGCCTTAGCAATTTGAACAGGAAAGTGCCTCATGATTTGGAACAGACACTGTAAATCTGATGGGAACCGAGGGGCTTGGGTTAGAGGTGTGTGACCCAACAGCCTGGTGAAAATCCATTTTGATTTGTCTACTTGTAAGGGTTTTTACATCACACTTTCAATGCAGATGTTCTTTTTTAGAAGACAGAAAACCTCTTTATCTTTTAAACTGGTGATGCACCAATATTGAACGAGTGTGAGCTCTATTTATGTTTGACTGAAGTGCTTTTGTCACGGTCTGATCAATCCTTCCTGAAGCTCACAGGAGCCTTCCAGCTGGCTTTTCTGAACTTTGCACTGTCTTCAGTGTATGACTGTAGTTTGCAAAGGAAGGCTCCAGAAGGTTTTGCTTGCCTCAGATATTATTCCCCCGTTAGATACCCCAAGAATTATTAATCCACATGACTGTCATGTTATTTTTTTTAAATTCTTGCAAAGATTATTATTTATTATAGGTATGGTAATAGGACAACTTTTTATACTATAACTAACAAAATTGTTGAAATTGGGTGTCTTACTTTTTCAAATACTCTTGACAGATATTTCTGTGCTTGCTATACTTTTTATTACACAAATTAACAGCACATAAAATGATGGAAGGTATAGTCTAGTCACTCCAAATGAATATTTGCTCAGTCAGGGACTGTAATCAATGTAAAATTCAGAGGTTTTAATCCCGAAAAGTTACAGCTAACTTCTGATTTTTATCTGTTTCTGTTCCATTATTGTATTTGAAAATTATTTATCAGCTATGGAACAATTATAACTATATAGTCATGAAATTCTGTTGTAGTAAGTGGTAGTTTGCAATGCTGCATGTACCTTCTCATGTGCCTAACAGCTCCATGTTTAACTTGCAGTAGTATTTTTTCATTTGTCTGTCTGAGGCAGATGTGGATGTGTAACTAATATCATTGAAATATATGAATGCATTTCCATAATTAGTGTCTTGTGAGGATAGATTTGGATTTAATGGGAGATTCAAGTCTTAAGTGTCTTGCAAATTGCAATATATTGATTAATACTACCCTTTCAACCAGAACTTAGTTTAATAGCCACCTGTTTCCAAAAAATCCAGAAATCTACAACTGGAGTAGCCTAGCATTTAAATCAGAAAAATAAATGAAGTTAGATGGGTATGCTGCAATTAAACTATCCTTGTAAAAGAATATTATTGAAGATGTGGTTGGTAAACATTTGGAAATAATTTTGTATATTTTTATGCAGGATGTATTCAGTAGTTAAAATTGGCCCTCCAGGTAACCTTTCATACAGTAGTAATATTATTTCAAAGTGGAAAAGCTGAATTATTAAATGCCTTAAGGGCACACTATTTACCAGATGTAATCAAACAGAGTTTAAGAATGAAGAACAACTAAGATTTGCTTCTCTGTATAACTGCTTCCTGCAGTAATCACGCAAGCTTCTAAAACTGAAATCAGAGTATGTGTGCTGGCAGGGGAAGGTTTGCTTCCATTGGTCCTCCTTAATTAAATTCTCTGTGTATGCTACTCTGAAACTCTAGTCACCCAGAAGGAGCAAGCCTAGACAAAAGGAACGTAAGAACTCCATGGAATTTAATATCACTCCTCCCATTTCTATTGGGCTTTCATTTGCACAGCATGCCTGGAGCTCCATCTTACCTGCTTCCTAGGGAGAATTCAGCAGCAGTTACCAGAGGATTATAATTTCTGAAAGACGTATGCAGGAAGAAGAAAAAATGAATGCTAGTAGCCATAGTTTGTTTGGTCTTTGCTGTGGGAATGTCAGTCAAATGTTGGTAGCCTGTTATTCTGTAATGAAGAAGGTTCCCAACTTTCTCACCATCTCTTTTGCTATGTATCTCTTGGTTTGCTTGGATGGAAGTTTTTTCTCACCTGTTATTTCATGAGGTGAGAAAAAAGTCAGAAGAAAATAGTTAGAGATAGTGCCCTGCTGGTCAATATCCAGTTGATTTATTCATCAGGCTTGTGAGGGCTCCACTGGACCAGAAGTCCTTTGATGCCCGGGTTTGCTGTCGGAGGACAGTGTCTGGAACTATCTGCAATAGACGACAAAATTAATCACTTCTTTTAACAAGATGCCTGCAACTCAAAGTGTCTGTGAAAGGCATGCCTACAGACTTTATCCATGTCCTTGGACCTGCATTATTTAGTCTAGAATGACTGAGTATGAATGACCAAAATTTCAGAATTAAGCACATCCCTTCTTCTGCTTTGTTAAAAGCACACCAGAAAGAGGTCTGAAAACAAAGCTGGAGAATTTAATTAAAAAAAAAAATCCCATCTAAGTAGGATAAAGAAGCAAGTGTGTGGTGTGTACGAAGTCTGCAATAATTGGCTCAGACTTGTGATTCTCCTTAAGTAGTGAATGAGTCTCCCCTTCTGGGGACTGCAGCGCGGTGATTGCCTTCCCATTGCAGAGAACTGGCCTCCCATCCTTTTTCTGATTGTCAGTAGAAAAAGTAAAGGAGTAAGAATTGCATGGGGAAACTAATACTTCTCTGATACAGAGATTTCCGTGTCCTTTTATGCCCTTAACTTTCTTTATCTTTATTGCTACACTGTCTGCGGTCCTGTTGATGACTACTGCCCATCAAAGTTCATGTATGGTCACAGCTCTCTTGGACTGTCTTTCACTTCACATTGGGAAATGCCTTCTCCTGTTCTGCTATCAGCCAACTCTGAACTGATATTGAAAATCATTCTTCAGCATCTTTGTGCCTTTTCCAGAAGTTCATAAGACAAACATTGGTTACTTTCTGCACAGTTTGCAATTTGCACAGAAAACCACAGTTTTATGTCTTGGTACCTGAAGCTCAGGAATCAAGGACACAGACAGCTATTGAAAAGTGTCTCAGGTAGTGTGGTAAGTGTGCAATGGAGAAGAGTCTTTGCCCCAACCGCCAAGATCCGACAGAGAATATTAAACTAAACTGAAAACATTGCCCAAACTGCAATCTGCTTGGGCATTAGCACTGTGAAGGTGACAAAACAGAAAAAGAGAAAAAAAAAAAGAAAAAAAAAAAAGAGAAGCAGCACAGAACACTCCAGTTAGACCCTTCGCAAACATTAGCACAGCCCTGAGACAAACATGAAGAGAGGGTATGCTTTTTATTCAGACACAGTTTGAGAGAGGCTGGGAGCTTGAGGAGAAAAGATCTCCTGTCTGATTCTTCTTGCAGCTCAGGAACCAGGCTTTGCCTCCCTCTCACAGAGAAACAGCTCTGCGTCAGTGAGACCAAACTCTGTCCTAAGCTTATTCTCCTGGTGAAAAAGAAAAGGAAACAGCTGCTTGGATTTAAGTGGAGCATATTACCTCTTTACATGTACAGTCCTAAATATGTACCCATAATTAAACTTTTTTGGGGGTATATATTTTACAGTGATGACAAAAGAGTCAGCCTCTGGCACTATGTGAATGCAATGGCAAAGAAGTAAAGCCTGTGTCCTAGTGTTGGGCAGGACTGCTATGAGCTAAAACTACCCTTGGCACTATCCTGCGTCTCTCTACCTCATTGCTGAGTCTCAGCTCTGAACTTCATCTTTGACCTTCTTATCTGGTCCTCATACAAGAGTGAAGAAAAAGTACATACACAGTTTTTCTTAAGAACATATCAGGAACGTACTATTTTCAATTAAAACATTATGGCCCTCACCCCTTATATAAGACTTTTCTGGCTTGCATATGATCAGCCACTGGAACTTCATCCATAGGAGAAGTAATAAATCTATCAAGAAAGCTCATTAGTTTAATTTATTCTGATTGAATACAAGGATTGTTCACTTCCCTGTTTCATCAAGGATTACAATCAAGATTTTAAATGTGGCCAGAAGGGACATTTCAGCCAGTGATTCAGTCTGTAAGACAGAAAGCAGGTTTTATATAGGAAAACATAATTAAATATGCAAACACATTATGCCTGTTTGTGAATTTGAAAAACAGTTGCTTAAAGATCTTGACGTTTAACATGAAAAATTTCTAGGAGGGATTCATTTGGGGGTGGGGGTTGAACATCATTGTTTTTCCTCTAATTAATACTGAGTTTAACATATAATCTTTTAAAAGGAATATGAGGAAAATAAACAGTTAATTCTTTGTGATCCAGAACTGACTGGACAGGGAGATGAGGTTTAGGTAAGACTTTTTTCTGTGTATTTCTTGAATGACCTAAAACATTTCCAAAAGCAAATTAATGTTTTGAGGGACCTTTCACATATCAGTTCAACCAGCAAACAATCATCTCTCCTAAAATTACTGCTTATAGCGCCCATGACTCAGCATGTGTTTTCTAGCAGTGAGTCGTGAGAGAAATGATCCATTGGTGGCTTAGACTAGCATCCTTCTTCCTTACTCTGTCCTTAGCCATTCCCTGAGGCTGTGGGTTGCATTCACTCATGGTTTTGTCCTCTCACCTTTTTTCCCTATTCCTCTTTTTCATTAAACTTTCCCAAAGTAATTTCTAACCCCCACCTCCCCTGTGGGTGGAAGCTATCAGTGAGGCAGTTGTATGCCAAGGACCATTTTTTTACCAATTGCTTGTGCATTTCTGTAGAATAATAAGGGAAATACAGGAATTGCCAGAATGAATCAGACCTGTGATTTCTCTAATCCACCATCCTCTGACCTCAGATATATATTCCTCCGAACCCTATAAATTCTCTTTATTAGTTTCCTGTTTTTTCCTTCTTTTTTGAGGTTGATTTTGCATAGTCTGTCAAAGTATGGAAACAAAGATGTAGTAGCAGAATACAACAGGATTTCAGCTGAAGGAGAAACATATTTCTGGGCTGTTCCATCTTCATAAATAAATGCATGAAATGGGATATCTGTTGAAGCCTGAATTGTATAATGAATAGTGCACAACACTCCTTCCATTTATAAAGCTAGTTTGGGCACTTACCACCAGTGAGTGTATGAGCACAAGGTCATTCAGAAACACAAAGCGAAAGAAGCACAGAAAGTAACATTACTATGGGATTTGAGGTAAACCTGTAAAACTCAAAGCATGTTTCCAAAGTTGAAAATAAGATTTAATCATATTTAAATAAAAGGAAAATACGGTAGAGAAAAATTTTAATTACTTGTTGAGTGTCACTTCAGAGGACAATTTGAAGAAAATACCCATATGGAAAGAAGGGATATATTACATTTATTATCAAATGGAGCACATTATACACCATTTGTGTTGCAGAGAAGAGCTGGCAGACTGATATCCAAGAAAATAACAGTTTGCTGAAAAATGCCCATTTGTGAAAACTAAAATTTGGAGGGGCTGACTTAAACCCGTGCTACATCAAAGCTGAAATTTTTGTGTTAAACTCAACTGATGTCCCCAGATACCTACTAACTTGGCGATTAGGCTACCTGGGAACAGAACTTCAGGTGCAAATCCTTCCCTTCTGCTGCCTTCTCTGGGCTGGGGACTTCTGCCCGAGTGTGTCGCAGCCCAAGGAAACTGTCTTCTGTGGAGGTCTGGGACAGGAATGAAGTGGCCACTGCTGCAGAGATGACTTCTGGGCAGCTAAGAGCAGCATGATTGGAGTGGTTTCCTGTTTCACTAGACCCCTGTGCCCTGCAGCAGGGTGCGGGGTGGCCTGCCAAAGGGTACGGGGACTTGCTGTCCATCCTTCTGCATGACCAGCTGTGCTATATGTTTTTGCATGGACTATGCAACTTCCATAGCAGGTCCCCTACTCAGCCATCTGCCTCAGGCCCTCAGGGCTGGGAAATGTGGTTGCATTACTGTCAGCTTTTTATCACATGGAGCCAGGTGGCATACCTTCCCCTGCCATTAAAATGCAATTCTCTTCAATGAGTCCTTGCATGCATGCAGGGGCTGCCACACTAGATCATTTGCAAGTCCTGCCACCATCTGGGATTTATGTTGAGTGTTATTCAAATGATACATGGTGGAGCCTCAGGAAAATAATGGCAGTGAAGAGAATGTACATTGAGTGCATTCATCGACCCTATTCCATCTGAAGAAATGCAGTCATTTCCAGACACTTTTTCTATTGCCTAGGAGGAAAAAGAGAATCCATTAGACTCTTTTGATTATAGATTTTTAAAAATAATGACTGTTAAAAGGGAATTGTGTGCATTACAGTTAATTTTACAAGGAAGAGAGAAAGTATCATATATGTATTGGTGGATTATTTTCTGGTTTGGGCCCATGTGTCTCACTGATTAAAGAAAGCTTGAGTTTTTCAGGCAGTCTTACATGTGATGAGGCGGTTGTTATGGCAACAATACATTTTTTATGAGTTATAATAATGACAGAGCAACATCTTTTAAATTATCAGGATTTAAAGTTACAACTGATTTGTTTTTTATTCCATACACCCCTTGAAAATATTAAAATAGTTTCATGACTACGTGGTATCATATGCATGCTTTCCTTGAGTATGTAAAAAAAAGGAACTTTAAGAAGGGGCATACATTAAGCCAATAACAACTTTCATTGTGCCTCACGAGTATTCCTTTTTCCACCACCTCTGTGACTACTTTTAATTATTTTTTTAAGCAGATACATTTCTCATTTGCAGTGTAAAAGTCTTAAGTGTAGCCAAAGTGCTGGCGGGATTGCTAGGTGTTCCCAAAATTAATATTGCTGCTACAGTAACTTTTAGTTAAGCTTGAAGGTAGTAGTTTTTTGGGATGCTTCTGAGAAGTTCTCGAAGCAATGGACTTCAGTGATCCTTGTGACTCTCCTATATATTCCTGCTGGAAAGATTTGATCTCAGCTGTATTCCTCACTGCAGCCTGCCAGGACGTGGTGCACATGCACCTGCTCTGACCATGACCACTGCTCTCACCAAAGTCCTGAGGATACTGCAGGAGTGCAAAGACAGACTTTTTTTTTTTTTTCCAAGAGAAGAAGGATTTTCGTCATCTTCAATGGAGGGAGAACAGGAATTACATTTCCTGAAGCCTTTAGGCTTCTTTTAGGCCCAGTTGCCCCTAACACATCCAAGTGTCCACTTGAAGAGGTCATCCCGCTGTTGTTATTAACCAGGACAACTTTATTCCTTTGCATGAACTAGACTGTACTAAAGAGAAATCATGAGTAGTAACTTCAAATAAACTAACCATGGTTGGGATACTTCTAGAGTCAATTTTTGAGACTTTATTGTCTGTTCTGGAGCGTACTTTATTTCCATGCAGGAGCACGTGTGTTTTCTCTGCACTGAATGCAGGGATCCTCTACTTGTAGCCTGAGGAACAAATGTTTCAGCTCAGTATTTCTCCTTTCTACTGATGTTATTAATACCAGAAAAAAGGGTTGTGGAGGAATACCACAAATGTGAGTTATCTGTAAAACTATGTAGAGCAAACAGAATTGGGACTCAGGAAGAATTTATTCATCCCTCACTGTTAAGGAAGCAACAAACTTAAATTATAAAAAAATACAGCTCATGATTTGCTTTCTGTACATCTTGTGTGTCTAAGAAAATATGTTGTTTATTCCCAAAAGCGTTTGAAATAATATTTGGTCCTCTATAACTGTTAAGCTTCTTTACATTCTTGCTGAGATATGCCTTAGGACATTTGCTGACAAGTGTCCATGTATCATTGCTTCTAAACGCCTAAGAGACCATTTTAAATGTTAAAAAAGCCCTTGCCCTGTTCTTTGAATCTGTTCTTTGAATATCTTTCAATGAAAAAAAGAAGACATTTTCATGTAGAATTTGATAATAAGTAGATCGTGCTTTGTCCAGCACTGATAATTAGCTTTTTTTTTTTTTTTCCCATTTGAAAATGAGGTGATCTTCAGTATTCAGGCTCCTCTTGGCACCTAAAGGAAAGCATTACTCTTAAACTGAATGACAGGTGTCTGAAAAAGATTATTTTTACAACCTGAGACCAATCATCATATGAATCAAAAAAGTGTCCATGACATTTTTATTATGGGAGCCTTTTCTTCCCTTGTATTTTCAAACAGCTACTGCATTAGCACATACACTGCTTGAAAATAACCATTTTCTCATTGGCTTCAAGGAACTGTCTGACTGACTGAAAAATATCAGGAAAGATTTTTCTTTATATACAGTTTGGGGGTGGAACAAAGTATGTCTTTGCCTAGATAGGGCTTGTTTTAAATTAGTTCTTACTACTGAATCAGTAAGTATCGTTCTAACATGCCTGCTTATTATGTTTGGTAGACATATAGATGACATATTATAGATACATGTGACATCCTCAGTTTGGGATTTTTTTTCTCCTTAGGCTTTTTTGAAGAAGAAGGACTGTTCAGAATATGAGACTAAGACCTGGAAGGACTGCAAAGGTTTATCTTTGGAGAAGCACTCCATAAACATAAGAGCTTATTAAATCTGGAGCTCATAAGATTTTCAAACTTGTTGAAGGATAGGATTAGAGGGGGCTTTTTTTGCTTTTGTGTTGTTTTGTTTTGTTTTTTTTTAAATTAAAGAAATGATTTAAAGAAAAATAGAATTTAACAGTTTAACAAAGAGAGATGCAAATATAGCTGGCAATAGTCATACACAGATGCACAACAGAGAGTGATGGCCATGCAGAAATACTGCAGAGAAGGCTACTGGTTACAGTGGCTCACAAGCACAACATGAGTCATGGCGTTGTGGCAGAGCGAACAGCATGTTGTGTTGTATGTAAACTAGTGCACTACCTTTAAGATGATACACTAAGTAATACCATCCTGTAACGTACTGACCCAGCCTCCGCTGCAGAGCTGTGGCTTGTATGGGTGTGGAATTTAATAAGAATATGAATGACAAACGAATTTAAAAATAATACACGTAAGCTGTAGAATCATGCAGGTGTAAAATTGACCAGATAAAGACATGGAAGTTACTGAATACTTCTCCTTTACTACAATCTTCATTTTTTCCATCTTTCCACAGGTCACCAATTCAAAAATACAAAAAGAAGCTACAAGAAGGAAAATAAAATTCTTTTCTACATCTGCTATTTTTCTAAGACAGGGAATACTAAGTTGTCAAATTGACTTCAGGATGAGGAATATTCTTATAACAAAACAGTGAAATGCTGAAGTAGATTGCCAGGAGAAACGCTGGAATCTGTGATGTTGCCTTTGAGAACAGGTTGGAGGGACATCTGTCAGGAAAGAGTTGATCCTTAGGGTGAAGAAATAACCTAGATAACCTCTTCTGCTCTGTTTTACAGATTTCTGTGAGTATTGCAGCGTGCTATTTTGACTTACCATGCAATGCCATTCATGGTCTGTACAAAGCTAAGTAAGTCTGTGTGTTTCCATTTTCTTCCACGCTCCTTTTTTTGTGAGTGTTCAGAAACAGCTGGTACATCCTGTGGCTGATATTTCAAAAGACTGGGTAAATAAGTGAACCTTTCAACAAAATGCTGTTTGAAAAACTTGTGCTCATTCAATGACACTAAGACTTTTGCAAAGAGGTGATGCAATATAACTAGAAGAAAATATTCCAGAATACAGGCATATTAGCTTTAAACTATAGCACCTTGGTTACCTCATGGAGGACATGAAGGAAGTGGTTGTTGGCCGATACCAAGACTCCACCTTTCTTAGTGCCTAGGCATGCATAAACACACTATCTCCCATCCCATTCCCAGCCGGAATGCAATAAACTGCAATAATAGTTTCTCTTAGGGTGCTGAAGATGTGCTGTGAAAAATCCTTAAGATGAGCAGAAGTACCTTATTTCGATTTTATTGTCAACGCCTGTCAGAGAGGGCCAGTCCTCTCTATCGTTTAGTGAACCCTTCACTCACTTTCTTTGGTGACCAGTTAATCTCTTTCACATCATTCATTTTAGTAGCATTTCTTGGTCAAGTAGCTCTTCAATGATTCAGGCAGGTATTAACAACACAGATCTTGCAGCACCTGGAGGACCAGATGCTGATACCTTTTTGCAGCAGAACAAACACTTTTCATCACCATCACCATCCTTGGAATCCGTGAAATGAGGTGCACTGCAAAAGTAGTCAGTCAGTCTCCTCATTTTGGAGCCAAGGGGCAGGCTAATGCCCTGAGATAAATGTACGTCTGCGCCGGCAGGTGCAGGTGGCGTACATGTGCTGTGTGCGACACTGAGATCTTTCTGGGCGAGAATAAGGCGTTGGCTTGCCTGGTTGACATCAGTCATGTATTGCCACTGTAGAGGATGGCAGAAGGCTATATAGGAGCAGTTGGTTGCACATTTCCTGGGCTGTAAGTGAAAACCCCTAAGGTATCTGCCAGGTGGGGCTAGCATCAAGTGACAGTTTCCACAGACTCCCTTCCAGTGCAAAGGTTTGCTCATACGTGGTGGGAGTGTGACAAGAACCATCCCCAAGAACTTGGCCCGTTCTTGGAGGGCAGCGTGGGCATAGCTGTGCCTGTGTCTGGCCAAAGCTGTTTCAGTTTTCTTCACTCATTTTGCGTTTATCTTTTATCTGTTTTTCCTCTCCATCTTTCTGATTATGTCTAGAGGTACTTTATTCCAGTTCACCTTGGGGTTTGTATTTACCTGCAAAAAAATCTTTCTGCTTTGATTTGTATCTCTATACTGTTTATTGTTTATATTTTTTCTCTTTTCACTTTCCTGTTCTTTTCCCCATCACCTCCTAGTATTTAATAAGATCCTGGGAAATTCAGACCATAACTTTCATTTTGTATGGCAAAGCTTTTGTTTCTAGCTTAATATAAATGGTTTTCAATATTTGTTTTTGTCAGTAGTAGTGATATAAGTACATGGTTTTATGGAAATATTGATTCATCTCAATGAAGATCATGTGGAAAAGATTAAAACAAGAGCTGCTCATTATGAAAATATTAGTAAGAGACTGTTTAAGGATGGTGATACAGATCTGTTCTTCTACGGTGAACAGGAAATCCAGCTCATACTGCTACCCGATAAAAAAGTGCATACAGAGGTTTGTTGTTGTCTAATTTATGTCTCAAAAGGGATAAAAATTGACTTGTTAACTATTCCCAGTGTTTAATAGTCAATAACGTCCTGTTTTTACTTTTATCTTTTTTGAAACCATAAGTGACAAAATCTAAAATTAGCTCTCAAAATCTTCTTTCATTAGTAAAATAAAGATGCCATCTTAGAATAACTTTCTCAAAAGTCTGAAAAACATTTCTATAGTCTGATTTTTCTAAAAGCTTGTAATAGCCCTAAAAGTTCTGATGCTAACCCTGCTTCTTAAGTATTTTTCTCCTGCCTGGGACCGCTTTTTCAGAGTAGCTCCAAAATACTGAGTCAGCCAACTGCACGTGATCTCTCACACCCACTACACTTCAAATCTTAAAAAAAAAAAAAACAAACCACAAACCCCCCCATGTTCCTGAAAAACAGTAAAACCTCAATAGTTTTTTTCAAATTGTATAATTTATCAGTCTCATTTCTTAGCCTGCAGGCAAATGATGAAAAATTAAAGTTTTGTGTACTGCTGCCTAGGAACTGCAACTTGCCATTCGTACTGTCTCTAACATTTTACCTGTAGAGCTAACATGTTTTATAGAAACCTCTTATTTCAAAAGCTCTTTCTGTTTGAAAGAGCTTTGTGCTTGTAGACTCCTGGTCACTAGTATTTGCAGAGGTATAAGTGAAAGGGAGATGAAAGGGAGATTTTAATCTGTAAACCCATGAGGATATTACAGTAGCAAATGACTGGCTGGGGAAAAGGAAGATTAAAATCCAAACTGATAGTCACGAAGTAATGCCTCTGGGAAAAATAATCTGAACAATCATAGGCAGTGATGGATATATTAGTTACTACCACTCAGGAACAAGACCTTTGAGTTGCTGTGAATAATTTTCTGAAGATTTCTATTAAGCGAGATGGCCCAGGTGCAATCAGTTTTCCAGAAAGACCCTAAAGCTCTGATGGCCAAAGGGTATGAGCATATCAGAGGACAAAATATTCAGTATTTGCTTTAGTTTTTATATACTTTTCCTAAACAACCACAATTAACCTCTTACAGAATCAAGACCAAATGATTTGATAATCTACTTCCAGGCATAATCACTTTCTATGAGAAAGCTTGCAATAATGTTTTCTTACATTGCTTGTAATTGCTTTCAGACTTTGTTTTTCAGTGCTGCCTTTGACTTTCGAAGGTGGAAGATGTCTTCATGTGTCTTAACCCTAGATAATATGACAAGAGGAGAATGAAGAATAACATTAAGAATCTGCTGCCGCTTATAAGGGATGCCATGTCCTGGGGTTACACAGATATCAAAATGCTAAATTGTTGCCTATTAAAATCATTGTTCCCATATGAGTATAAAAACACTTATTTAGGTGCAGAGGTGTGTATTCAGCCACCTACTACCATGTGCAAACATGTCTTTTTTGCAACTGTCCATACCTTTGGCACACACACCTCCAATCTCATTTCAAAACTCAAACAGGAAGGTTTCGTTTTTATGAAAAATTTTGGATATAAATGCATGATGACATTAGACTTCAGTGTGTACACCTGAGGTTTTCCACAGCCCTAAGGATGAGATAGGTGGTTATGCAAATAATCTATGTATTGTTACACCTTTGGCTGTCATTATATTTATTCACATAAGACACACCTTTCTTTTTGATTCCTTTGACATATAGCTTAACCTAAGCCTCAAAAGTCATATTTGTGTGTTCCATCATTTTAAGAAGAGATGATTTCCATAACTTGTATAGAACTAAAAATATCCTACATAATGTTTCAAAATAAATTTATGTTTATTAAGTATCTAGGCCCAGTTTCTATCTTTTCTCTTGCATGAATAAAACCTCCTACCACAAGTATTGAAATTGGGTATAGTATTTGTCTTTGGAAGATGGTCAAATGTTCTATAAACTTTGTTGGAGGAAGTGTGAATGCTCTTCTGTGAAGCATCAGCTCTACTTTGGTGATGACACTGGGAAAGCCTAAAGTGCTGCGAATTATGATTTGGATGAAACTGCAATATGAGTTTGTAACAAAGTGAGAGAGAACGTCTATAAATCCTGATCTGCAAGCCCCTTCTTGGATTAGAGGATAATGCTTCTTCCCAGCTGGTGACAGCTACCAGCTTCATTTAAGGTAGCCAGACGTGCTCTTGTAACATGATCTATGTAGTTTTAGAAACTATTATCCTGACTTCCATTTATTTCTCTTTTCGGTGCCAGCTACCATAGCATCAATTTAAGTCTGGTAACTGAGTGTGCTCAGCCCTCCTTAATAGTAGACTAACAACTTGTACTTTGCACTGCCGTGTTCCATCTTCTGTGTTAAGCTTCTCCCCAAAAAATCAAAGTAAACCTCACCAGCAAGAAACAGGTCCTCCCAAGCACCTCTGTTAACAAATACCATGTGGTTGCCCATGGCTGTTTGCATAAATACTTGATGAGTCCTGCTTAGCAGTTTAAGTCCCATTTGTATCTATTTTTTTCCAGCCATGCTTGTGCAAAACAAAGAGCTGATGTTTTAAAACTTCTTAAAAATAATAAAAATTGCTGATTTGAGTATGATACTGGGGCACAACCCCTGAAAGATTCAGTGTTCATTTTCATCTTGATCAAATATAGCAGTGTGTAGAGATATACAATGCATGGTGCATGATGAAGATTTCAGGTGACTTGTTCAAGGTGATCACACAGGCAATATCAGAGAGACTGTTTTTGGAGAGAGTGGCCATCAAAAACTCTGACCAGTAAGTTTTTAGACTTTTCACTCTGTCTTCCACTGCCATGTGGTTATCTAATTGGTAAATTTACTTCTGGTTGGTGAAGGGTTGTGGGTAGTCACACAGCACCTGCTCTTCCCAGTGACCAGTGAGAACGTTCTGACGAACAGACCTGCCATCTCACATCACTGGTGCAGCTGTGAAAACAGATCTAGGTGCAAAGTAATGTTCTAGTGAAAGGAACAGGAACTGACTTTCAAAGGTGCTGAGAAAAGCAGCTAGCAATTAGGCACTGATGAGGAATCAGGAAAAAAAAAAAAAAATATAAACCTAACCCAATTGTCATAGGAAGTATTCTTTCTGAAGCTGAAAATGTTGCTGTGGTAGTCCCAGTGCACAGGAATAATGGAACATTTGAAAGCTGCTGTACTGAGACGTGACTTGTGGTATGGAAGCTGGGATTACACTATGGTATTAGCTTTATAAGCATATCTTTGATGATCTGTCAGCTACTGAAGCTGTGGACAACCCAAAGGACACTTCTTGCTGACACTAGAGGCACAGAAGGGTAATTAATGAAAATCTCCAAGCGCTGAAACAATGCAGCTAATAAGATTGTGAAATTTTGCATGCCTAGTGTCAATACAGGTTGTTTTGACCTTCTTCAGAGAGCTAAGAAGACAAAAGGGATTACAGATGTAAGGAATGAAAGCACCTGACCTGAGCAGACATGAGGATTTGCCTGCTGGTATCTCCCAGGGGACCAAGGAGAAGGAACTAGCAGTATCTGGTTTTAAGAAAGGCTTTTCTGTAAAATACTGGTACTACATTTTGCATCAGATCTGGCTGGTGGCTGAATAGCAATTGACACTGAAAGAACAGACCAGGGCTGAGCTCTTGTGATGATCACTGCTGCACTTCCCAGGCTAGTTCCAACCCCAAAAGTCTGTGATCTGGCAAGAATGGATCACAGGGCTCTATCCCTCCACCTTCCCCCAGCAGCAAGAAGGTGGCCAGAACTTGGGAAATGAGTGGGGTGCTTTGCACATGCACCATAGAGAGATGTGTAAAAGACATATATTGTCATCCTCCAGTTAATTTCAATATTGGGTACTTGTGCTACAAAAATGACAATGTTTTAGTTGAATGTCATGATAAGAATACATTGTAATCATAAAACTGACCATAAAAACTACTTATGATAAAAGAAAAGCTCTACAGAAAGGTCAGATAATGACTTACTAGAAAAAAAGTGTGACAGCTATAAAATCAAATGTTGAAAAGGTAGATGCATTTTATGAAAAAATACTAGTTTTGGCATAATTTTTATACAGAATTTTCAGCCAAAGAAAAAGGGTAATTTATCCATAGATGAGCGTATCTTCATAACTCAAGTAGCAAAATCAATGTGATTAATGTATGCATGAATTCCAAATGCCTTGGATTCCAAATATTGGAACCTTGAGTAATAGCCAAAACACTTTTTTATTTCTTACAGAAATGCACTGATTCAAGAGAGTAGAATGACGGTGTCACCGCAGGTACTCTAGTGTTCTGAATATCTGAAGGTATGTAATTTTCAGTCATCAGATAACTTGCATTTGTGGGTTCTGTTTATGTCTAAGTTGTTTCCACCCCTTCGTACCCGTTGAGAGTCCTGTACGGTACTAAGAACTGCCTGGGATCCCTGACAAATACCTGGCAGTGACAACAGCTGGAGAGAAGAACATGGATTTCCAAAAAAGGAAAGTTATCCAAAAACATGCTTCCTTGATCCCGACTATTCTTTACTTCCTAGTAGCTAATTAAATATATGTAGTCAAAGTGAATTTGTGAAAATAAATTAAAACTTGATGGTGTGCTTCACATACTCCTTTATGCAGGCTTTAGTATCTGTCCCTTATGGGGAAGAATCAGATGGACCAGATATTACTTCTGCAGTGATTTTTGATGCAATTTTGTGATATGACAAATATTTGTTGAAAGTCTGTAACAGGTTGCCATTGTGGGCACATGGCCTTCCCATGGAGCTGCAGGAGAGAGCCTGAGCAGAGAAACTGGAGTTCTAGAAAATGTGACTTCTGTGGAAAGATTGAATAAACTCGGTTCATTTACAGAGAAGACTTGGATAGAGACTGTAACAGTCTTCAAGTAGCTAAAGAATCTCTACTAAGAGAAGGAGCATTTTCTAATGCTGAATTTAAACTATAGCCATGGTGATTCAGTTTAGGCATTGATAAGACTTACATTTGTTAAGTATATTTAAGCTCAACAATAAAATGCTTAGCAGAACTGGAAAATCTCCATTTTGGGGGGTTTAGGGAACAATTTAGACAACAATTGTCAAGACTTCTGTGGATGATTTGGAATGGGGTAGGAGATGGACTGGGTGACTTCTCAGAGTCACTTTGAGCCCCAGGTTTGTGTGCCTGTGATGTCCATTGAGCAGTTTTGTATTATCAATATGAATTAATGAACTGAAGGACCCAGGGAATGTGGAGATGAAACTTTCCCATTGGTAGCAGCAGATCAACATCAGATAACAACTATGGTAGTCCTATTCCTATTTCTTAATATCTTTAACTGTTAGTGTCATTGTTGTGCTGCTTACCATGGTGTTAAAAGCACTAAAGAAAAATGCCAGAATACTACGGGACAAAGGATACTTCATGAAAGACCTGCGATTTTCCATTGTTTCAGTGCTTGGCATCTCACAAAGCAGAACCTTTAAACTGTAGGAGGAAAAAAAATTCAATCATTCTTATTGAAATAGAAACATGTGAGTTATAAGCAAGAGTTTTGTTATGTTTACTCAGGGGGAGAATATATGGAACAGAGGTTTTCTTTCTCCCACGATAAGGGATCAACTTGCTTTGTGTCAACTACTTCTCTCCCCATCTAACAATATAAAAAAATGCACAATACTCTCACCATTAGATTCACTGAACTCGGTAGAGCCAATGGCTGATTTCAGGCCAATGTAATAATTAGAGAAAAGCATTTTATTTTAATCTTGTGAAGAGCTGAAGCAAATGTATATTCAAGGCTGATTAGGCCTGAAAAATTCTTTTTTTTTTGGAAAATGCAGAGCAGAAATGTGTATTTTTTGCAGTATAATTCAATGGGAAATATGAGTTCCAATATGATTTAGATTAAGTACATTTCAAATTTATTGCTATTCATTTTAATAAAGAAAACAGTGCAGTCTCTTAGTCATTTGAGTAGTTCATCATTTACAGAAAGGAGAGTAAATGAAGTAAACAATGATATCAGAAAGCTGACTCATTTCTTTTACACTGATGTGTAAGGAGGCAAGAGTCCATGGAACTCGATGGAAATCTCCAGCAAAATACTGGTGGAAAACAGAAGACAATCAGACCTCAACTTCTTTAAGGGTCCGTGTTGACCTCAGGACTCGTGCAGATACTTTTCAGTTTATGCAAATGGCTGTAGTCAATTTTCCCAAAAGGGCAGTTCATTTATGTGGCAAATCTTGTGCTCAACAGACTAAATGTTCAAAGTTCACTGTGTGGATTAATTATGTACTTAGAATCATAGAATAGAATCATAGAAACATCTAAGTTGGAAAAGACCCTTGGGATCATCGAGTCCAACCACCTACCCTACTCTACAAAGTTCTTCCCTACACCATATCCCCCAACACCACATCTAAACAACTCTTAAACTCACCCAAGGATGGTGACTCAACCAGCTCCATGGGCAGCCTATTCCAGTGTCTGACTGCTCTTTCTGTGAAGAATTTTTTCCTAATGTCCAGTCTAAACCTACCCTGTTGCAGCTTGAAGCCATTCCCTCTTGTTCTCTTGCTAATGGCTTGTGAGAAGAGACCAGCACCAACCTCTCTACAATGTCCTTTCAAGTAGTTGTAGAGAGTGATGAGGTCACCCCTCAGCCTCCTCTTCCTCAAACTAAACATTCCCAGCTCCTTCAATTGCTCTTCATACGATTTGTTCTCCAGGCCCTTCACCAGCTTCATTGCCCTCCTCTGCACCTGCTCCAGCACC
>KZ505723.1:373807-511753 GCA_002844005.1 Limosa lapponica baueri
CAATCTATGTAAGTCTCTTTGTAGAGCTTCCCTATCCTCCTGGGAATCAACACTCCTGCTTAACTTGGTGTCATCTGCGAACTTGCTGATGATACACCCTATGTCCTTGTCGAGATCGTCAATAAAGACGTTAAACAGAAATGGTCCTAACAGTGAGCCCTGAGGCACACCACTTGTGACCGGCCGCCAGCTGGATTTAAAGCCATTGAGCACCACTCTTTGGGACCTTCCAATCAGCCAGTGCTTGATCCAGCGGACCGTATGCTCACCCAGGCCATGTGCAGCTAGTTTTTCCACTAGAATTCTATGGGGAACAGTGTTGAATGCTTTTTGAAAGTCCAGGTAGATAATATCCACAGCCTTTCCCTCATCCAATAATCGAGTCATCTTGTCATAGAAGGAGATCAGGTTCATCTGGCAGGACATGCCTTTCATAAACCCATGCTAACTAGGCCTGATCCCCTGGTTGCCCATTATATGGCTTGTGATGGCACTCAAGATGACCTGCTCCATGACCTTCCCTGGTATTGAGGTCAGGCTGACAGGTCTGTAGTTTCCTGGATCCTCCTTTTTGCCTTTCTTGTAGATGGGTGTTACATTTGCCACCCTCCAGTCCATTGGGACCTCCCCAGTTAGCCATGACTTCATGTAAATAATGGAAAGCGGTTTGGCGAGCGCATCTGTCAACTCTTTCAGCACTCTTGGGTGTAGCCCATCCAGTCCCATAGACTTGTGTGCATCCAAACAGCGTAGCAGGTCACTGATCTCTTCCTCTTTAATTGTGATGCCCTCATTCTGCTTCCCCTCTCTGTCTCCTAGCTCATGAGGCTCATGAGGCTCATTACCTCTTCACAAATAGTCCATGACAAGTTTTAAATTGTGAGGATATTCTGGGGAAACATGGAATGGTAAAATTTGCGCCTGGAACCCTGGGGAGAATTTCTCTTCTACTCGAAATAGCGACATGGTCTGTTCCTGAGAAATGGTAAACACATCTCTGCATTGCTGAGCACCCTTTTCTTCCATCAACTCTTTCTGGAGCTCTGCACATTTTGGCAGCCCTGAGTGGAATGGATTTGTCAGCTTCCAAAAGACAGAAAGCAAAAGAATCCTGCAGATAACTCCATGTTTCTTGTAGCTTGTGAACACTGATATATTGAAAAGTCCAACTGGGTTTTGTTTATTGAATAAAATATCCCAAGAGTGGAACCCCTGGATTTATTTCCCATTTGGCATTTGGATGTAACATCATGTAACCACAATTTACTCCCTGTGGTGTTTTGAGTTGTCTTAAAGACAACTGGGGGTGGGGTTCATTTTTTGTTTTGTTTTGTTTTGTTTTGCTTTGTTTTTTTCTTTTTCCCCTTAAAAGCCAACATTGTGTGGATAAGTTAGTGGTATACTGAATACCTCTAACTGCATCTTTCAGCATGGGCTACCTCTACTGGAAAGCTTTAGTGATATTATAGAGTAACAATCCCTTATGAATTTTGTAATGGTTGAAGTCATGCAAAAGATTTTGTCATTTGTCATTTTAATCCAATACAGCAAAACAGTTACCTTATAGGGATGAGGATGGGAAACGCTTTTATATGATTACATCACAAGATGATAAATGAAAGCAATTTGTGTTCATTATGAGAACAGCACCCCAAAGAGAATGTTGTTATAAATTTTGTCCTGCCCTCCCTTCCTCTTCACAAAACCAGAATACCAGCTTAGAACAATCAAACAGGCTCTGACAATAATCCAAATGGAGAAAAGCAAAACGAGTGAAGATTTGTTTGTGTTTTACTCTGGAAAGGGCATTGAGAATTAGAAAAGTAAAAGAGAAATACAGGAGGATATCAGGAAAAAAATCTTAAAATATAACTCCTCCTGTTTCTTCAGTAAAGAGTATATTTGTTCAGTAACACATTTATCCTGTGTGGAAATCAACTGACTGGTTCCTGAAGTGGAAGAAAATTATATTTTGTAAATCAGGCAATGAAAAAAATTCATTTGATAAATTGGAACTCTTTCAATTTGAACATAAAACCTAAACATTTTAACATATTAATTGCAAATCTGAAAGAAAAATAATTAAAAAGTATTATTATTTCTAAATTTTTTTTTGGATCCAGAGATGTCAATCTCTCCCCAGCAATTTTGGGTTAACTGATCTGCATTTTCAAAAGATAAACCATTTGATGGGTAAGTTTCGAACCAGCTTTGTAACTGAACGAGTACTGAGGTCAGCAATTAGGTAATCTTTTTCTCCTTTTCCCATATACATGACTGCAGTAGCAACAACAGGCTGGAATGCGATCTGATGCATTTGCTTTCTGTGGCCTGGTAATTGACAACTATTCAGCCATGATGCCTCAGCTTGTGTCTATGTAGTCTGGATACTTAGATTAGCGGCATTCAGCCTTGCATTTTATGTACATTTAAAAAGATACTGGCAGATCTGCTTGCCTCTTTCCTCCCTCCTTTTTATTCTCTCCACCACTTTAATAACCATCCTCCCTGTATGACCTGTGCTATTTAACAAGTTGGGCATGGAAAAAGCAATGCAAACGCTCTTTGTGCTGATGAAGAAAAGATGAAGGGTGAACTCAAACACCTGTGTCTCCTAAATTCTTGTGGATGTGTGATCTAAAGCTGATTGAAGTCATTACTGGATAGTGAATTGCCTGTGCAAGTAGGGAAGAGTGTGAACTGTGTTGGTACCTTTGTTGAACAGTCAGCATTAATGCTCAAGGGTCTTGTGATACTCTTAAAATCCTTGTATAGAGGGGTTTTTTGCTAGATCACAGAGCTTAAAAGTAGGGCTGAGGGACTCTGTGAAGAGAGGAAATCAGGAGGGTCCAGAGCAGGTGGCAAAATTCTTGGGATGAGGTGGTTCTTGGAAGACAACAATGGGGAGCTTTCCTTCCACCCCATGATCTCACCAGCAGCAGGAGATGCAAAGAGATTTAACGCAGGTTCCTGTCTGGAGATACTGTGAGAGGAAAAGCCCAGAAATCTGTCTCTGCCATGAGTGCATAGCCTCAGGGAAGAGCATGCAAAAAGGCAGTGTAGTAATGCTGATTGAGTGTTGAAGCAAGACCTGGCATAGGACATCAGACTAACAAGAACTGAGGGTCCAGGCAGGCCTGTGGGTGCTGATCTCCTATCAGGAGAGGATGTAGAAAAGTAAAATGAAAACATTTTCGGTATGGAAACCAGGAAACAGTCTTGGCTCTGCTTTTCTGCTCTGGGGCTCTTCCTGCCCCATAGCTGGGATGGTGGGAGTATGAGATTATTTTATAAGTTTAAGAAGAAACCCTTCTTGGCCACTGAATCTAGCCCCTTTTGCTGCCGGTTATGCTTAAGAGAACAGCTGCAAAAGCACTATCCACTCTTTATGCTCTTCTGACATACACAGAAGTTGGGAAAGATGCTGCCAGCAGTGAGAACAAATAGTAGCACCAGTGGGAGAGAGAACTTGTTTTTCAACAGTCTCCATGGCTTTGTTTCATATCTACTTCATTACCAGAATAATCCACCCATTATCTTTTTATTGAGAGAAGTATCATATAATCGGTTTTCTTCCTGGTGCAATAATGTTTTCAAAATGCTATTGGCTGATAGGTATGTATTATACACTAGGGGCATATCTGCAACACGCAAACATTGTTCAACTTTGATTTTAGCTAAGTTACAGGATACAGCCTATACATTATCGATACCTTTCATGCAATATATGTAATGCCAGTAATAACAATGACATACCAGTATTGATGAAATCAAGCCCTTCATTGACTTGGTTGTACCAGTGTAAGAACGATATCTAGAACAGGCTTGATAAAAAAGCAGCTCTTCCAGTGCTTCCCCAATAGCTGCCAAATCCCATGATTAGGATTTGGACAGGTGACTTCTGACACAGAACAAAGAATAAAAAAGAATCTAAGGGCAGCAGGGAACTGCCTATGTTATGTTATAGATCAACATGGGGTATCTGCTTTAAATGACACCTTCAAGAGGTGAACTTCGGAGCATGAGTTTTTTTTCCATTGACACTCAAGTAATTACTGTCTCATCCTTTGCAGATTTGGAGAGGTGTGACTGGGGAAATAATGCTGTTCCCTGTAAAAATATCTTGGTCTGGAGGGGGATAATTTGTTTTCCTTAGAGTATTGAGAAAGAGGGGGAATGAACTACAGCTAAGGTGAGGAGGTGTGAACTGTTGAAAGGCAAATACTTATTATGGTGAAGAAGAGCTAGTAACAAGCAGAGGATCTAAGACGATCTCTTTAACCACTTTTGCATCCATCTTAGAAGACTTGCATGAAATATCTAAATGATAAATATCCAGAAGAGATATATAAATATCCAGATGAGATCTTTGGAAAAAAAGTTACTGGTAATAGTTTTGATTTTACTGATTGTTGGAGAGACTGGAGATCCCAGATATGCTTTCTACAGAAACTGCAATACCACAGAGTATTGAGTATCAGTGGCAAGGTGCTGGCAGTGGAGACTGCAGGAGTGGCCTCTGTGAAGAGAGGCTGAGGTTGCCCCATGCTGGATACAGTTCCAGATATCTCCAACCGAGCTGCAACAGAGCACAGCCTGTGCCCTGCAGCCAAGGTGATGGTACCTCTCAGAAAATATAGTTAAGACAGGGAGAAAAGGAAAAAAGTGTGAGAAACAGCCCTGCAGACACCAAGGCCTGAGAAGAAGGGAGAGGAGGTGTTCTGGGCACTGGAACAGAGATTTCCCTGTAGCCTTTGAGGAGGATCCTCGTGAAGCAGGCTGTTCGCCTGCAGCCCGTGAAAGACTATGGTGAAGCAGCTGGTGTTTCCTGAGAGAAACCGCAGCCTGTGGAGAGCCCAGACCAGAGCAGGGGCAAAGTGTGAAGAAGAAGAAGCGGCAGAGAGGTCTGACTTCTTGGACTGACCACAACCTCCATTCCCCATCCCCTTGTGCTGCTCAAGAGAGGGGAGGCTCTATAAGTGGAGGAGTGAAGCTGAGCCTGGGGATGGGGGGAGGAAAGTTGTTGTTTTAATGTTTTAATATTTGTCTTTGTTGGTAACTGCTAAGCAATCTTCCAGTCTTGACCTCAGAATTTTCTCATCCAATTGCCTCCCTGTCCTGCTGAGGCAGGGGTTAGTGAGCGGCTGGGTGGGCATTTGGCCCTTAGCCAAAGTTAATCCACCACACAAAGTCAACTGCTGAGTATGTTCACTCCTCTAACATATGGAGGTGAAGCTGGGGAAGAAAAAAAGGCATTTGAAAACTCTTCAGTATGAAGTGGCTTCAGCATTAGATACTTCAGGTCTGTATCTTTTTCTAGGATTTTTTTGCTTCCAGCCAAATACTTTGACAAATTATAATAAGTAGTTGTTGCACCTGCAGTCAGAGTAGATGCTGTGAATTTTAATAGCAGCTGAAAGATTAGTAGCTGACAACAGCTATTTTTTATTTGAAACTTTCTCCTGTGTATAGGTTGAAACTACCTACATGGCATAGTTTATTAAGCATCTACTTGTGAGAACAACTGTAATGTCATTACTTTTACTTTATGACAGATTTTGTGGACCTAGCCAAGCAAACCTGCTCAAATGATATGTATCACTGTTAGCCTAAGTGAATAAGCTCACTTTTCTATTGCCAACAATATATTTGCTCCTAACTAAACATTTTATTAGGAAGTAGCATTTTCCAGTGTTTCCCAACACTGGAAAGAGTTTATGCCTAATCTTCTGATTTTCCCAATTCTTTTATGATTTCTTTTCATTGTAGTTCTAGGTAAACTTGATAAGCCTAGTAATATGGCACACCAAAGTTTTTCTCTGTGCTGTAACCACATACACCAATGAGCTATCCTCCTCATAGCAACACTGTTAAATCTTCTATTTGGCAGGTGGCAAGCAGAAAATTATATTAATTTTACAGTTGTGAATTCTTCCAAGGCTACCATCTCACACTGTTTTCTTTTACCTCCATTTTTCAACAGAGTTCTGCTGAAGGACTTCTCACTTCTTTGCTCCATACACCTGTATGAAGCCCTCAGCCTTGTTTGCTGCTTTAGTTATCACCTGAGTATCATGATAGTATTAGCACAGGCAAACGGCTGAAGTATGTTTTCTGAAACATATGCCTTTCTTCTAACCTTTGGTGACGGGAAACTAGGCAACTCTTCCTCCAGTCCCTATTAAGCTAATCTGTTCATGAAGATGGAGAAACAAAGAAACATTGTTGAGCAACTCCTTCATTTAACACTGATGTTTGAAATCTGGAGAGACAGAAGTAACTGGGTGCCTTAGGAAAACAGGCAACTTGTGCTGGTATTCGTTACTTTTTATTCTTCTCTGAAGCTATGACTGGAGCCCTTAATTTCCGTAAATTGTTTCTTGGTTTATTCTTTCATGCAGTAGGTACAAGTGACTGACAGCTAAATGAAGAAATCAGCGGACTGTGATTATAACTAGTGGTAGGCTAGCTGTGATATACATAATACGTATATCTAACAAATACACAATATTCACAGTATGAGGTAAATACAATATATATGCTTATATACAATATAATATATATTGGTATCACCCTTGTCTTGTTGCACTCCCAATCTCTTTCTTACCCCTTTATTTCATTCATAAAAGCCTGTTTCTGCCTGCTTGTGGGCTGCTATTTATTACATCTGTATAGTGCTCTGCACAATAGTGCCATGACCTGTTGGGAAGCCTCAAGGCTTTATTGCAATTTGTAATAAGATAGAATTAGAGTCCAAAAATAAAATCAACCAGAAACTATTCGTAAAAGTGAAATGGACTAGTCTAGTTTAATAGTGCAAGCTGGGAGCAATGCAGGAAGCAAACACCTTAGACAGGGGAGAGTAAATTAGATTCTTTAAACTCTTTCGATTTTAATAATCTCTTTATAACACAGGCAAACCAATTTGTTAGAAAGTATGATATTTAATCTGACAATATTCCTTTAGTAGTCTACCTATAGTTGCTGTTGCTGCCATGATCTCTCCACTACTCTTAAATGTCACTGCCCCCAAAATGCCTTTGTTCTCTGTGCTGTACTGGGGATGCTGCCTCCCCAAAGACCATTTGCTACAATTTTCTCCCTCTTTTCCAGAAGACAAAATGGCTGGGCTAGTGACTGGAGCAAAGCTGATCTGCATTGGAAACTCATGGCTGCCTGTCAGTGACAGTGGCCTCAGGGTTCATCTGTCAAGAGGACTGATGAGCCTGGCACTTCAGCTGCCTCCCCTGTCACATCCCTCTCTCGTGGGGCAGAGTCACCTCCCTGGGTCCTGCTGGCTCTTTAAAATGCTCATGGATTTCCTGGGACGCCGTGTCAGCTGCCAGCCATTTAACCTCTCCGTTCCCTAAGAGGCACTCTAAGTTCATCATTTTGGAAACATTAAACTACGTAGATTTGAGCTCTTGTTTGTCTTATGATGACCCCAGATTTTTCTCCAGAAATGTTTGTACATTACACGAAGAATTAATCTCCTGCTTCCCTTTCATTCTCCACTGTTTCTGAGTTTGAGCATCTTTTGTTTTATTACCACTGTCACTGGTAATGTTACGCAAGGAGAAAAACTCAGGCTGAAAAACCTAAGAGGAGTACAAGACTCCATATGTGACCTTACATGGAGTAAGAGAAGATCACTGGAACAATGCAATTTCAATGGGAAACCTCACCGGGCAGAATGGAAGGGTGTAAGACCGGGCCTTGAACATACAGCCCCATGGGCAGAGCAGCATTTCTGGGGGTTTCCCTGTCTAAACTGGGTGACAAGCGCCACTCAGGAGGGCCTTCATCCTTGGGGACTGCTGCTGCTTTATGTAGTCTCGCTCTCCTTTTTTTTTTTTAGCTCACTAGACCTTTTGAAGTGTTCTGCCAGCTGTGTTCTTTAAAAGCTGCTGGAGATATTTTACAGCAAGATCTTGCTCATTCAATGCAGCTTACATCTTTATTTCTCATTTCTGCAGTAGCTTGACAACAGAGCTGTCAGAACAAATCACTCAGCAGAGCCACGTTTTTTAATGTGTAGCTGCATGAATGCATACACACACACGTACTTACAGGTTTTGTAAATATCCCCCAACAGATTTTTAATAAAATCACAAAAGAATATGCAATAAAGCATATGCAAATGCATAAAGGAAATGCAGGCCTAGGAGGGAAACTATGCCCATAATCACAATATATGTCCATTTTCATGAGGGAGGGGAAAGAAGGGGGAAATACAAGAACCCTCATCTCAAGCAAATATTAGGAATAGACCCAAGCACCAGTTCAATTCAGCTGTCAAGCATGTATGATGTATGTAATGATTTGTTTTTCCTCTATTCTTTTCAATGAATAAAGTATTTTTAGAAAGGGGACAGATTTGCTATTTGAGCGTCATTTATTAGGAGATTAAGGTCCCATTGTGTGAAGCATTGTAAATATGTATCATAAAAGGCAATTGCTGCTCTGCCCTGAGAACCTTTACTGCCTACAGAGCCAAACAAAGGGTTGCAGGAGGGAAATGCAGTGTTCAAAAAGAAAAGCAGAAATACAAACTGAAGAAAAGGGAGAAATCTTAGAATCCTACTCCCATTACAGGACTTTGGCAACAGCCGTAGTTCAAAATTCCTCCTATCTAAATCTTTTCTCTGACTTGCTAGTGAATTTCTCAGTCTTTCTCATTTTCCACATTAATTATTTTGGTGATTATCCTTTTGCATCTATGAGTGAATGTCCTATTACAATGTGGTGAACCTCTGACATGTAATGCTTGGAAAGACTGGTCAGTAAATTGGCTTCTGGGCATTGGAAGACAGAAGTCCTCCACTACACTGGACCTGATCTTGGTGACTGAGAAGCACTTGGAAAAATGTACCTAGATCATGCACTATAACATTTTGTAATTCTGCAAGTATTGTAATAATCTCTTGAAAGTCTAACAGAGAGTCTCATCACTCCACAGGGAACTTTCGATGTGAAGCAATCAAAACTGCTAAAGGGACCTTGTGACATTGCCAACTTTTGATTGACCAGGCCAAGACTTATGGTGGTCCAGAGTCTTTAGAGTCAAATTATTTAACCAAAGGTTGTTTTGAAAATTGTGGGAATTTTCACACAGAATTATAGAAAAAGCTAGCTGATTTTCAAGCAGGAGGTCAGGAAACGCCACCATCACTCTGTTGGATCCCGGTTCCACGCAGCAGTGCCCTTCCTTAGACCGGGCTGTTTAAGGAAAATCAGTGCTGCTGGAAGGTAATTAGCCTTGTAAATCTTTCTGAAGAGTAGGTGAAACATGGCATCTTCACTGAAACCAGTGGTCACTTGTCTGTCGACTGTGTGCGTTTTTGCCCTGAGGAGTGCAGTCTATTATCTGAAGGAATTTGATCTGTAGACAGAAAGAATCTAGAAGAATAAAAACAGAACAAAACTTGATAAAGAAAAAAAAATAAATCCACTGAGGGCACAAGGAAATGGCTTTTCAGTAAGTTTCCTTTCTCCTTCTCTATTAATATTACATGGTTTTATTTGCTGTACTTTTTACAGTCTGAGAAAGCTTGTACTATGAAATACTTTACACATCCTCTCCTTTCCTCTCCCCCACTGCTAATGCCTCTTCTACTGCCTCACAAAAAATATTCAAATTATTTAAATATTTCATGCTGTAGGACCTCGCAATGCAGTGCAATATGTAGATACCATTGGGAAATGGATTTTAATATTACTTTTAGAATCACAAATTATTCATGCAGTGCAAATAACAAACTGGTGGAGAGCACAATCTGTGATAAAAGCACTTGCCTGTTTTTTAACATTTTCCAGTGCAGTTCAAGTTGACAGATCATCAGATATTTAGTGCATTATTTATTAAATGTTTTAGCATATCTCTTAAATATTCACTGAACACTGAGCCCACAAAAGACATGGCTGACTGAAGATGCAGTGATGCTGATGATGGAAGCCTGTTGCATAGTTTTCTCTACACTACTGCAACATGCAGCTTGTGTTTTATAATGGACTATTTTTCTCTTGCTTGTATTACTCATTCCATCCTTTTGGGGACTGTGGTTTATGCTTCACTGTGTTGAGAATGCAATCCAATATTTTATGGACTGCTGTGCATGGCTTTACTTTATTTAACTGTGAAGATTAGAAAACATTGAAAGAGTTGCACTGGTTAATGTACCAAAACTAAAGTTGAAGAAAATGCATGTGCTATTCTAAATTATAGTTTCCTAGGAAAGCAAAATGTGAAAAGCCAACAATTTAAGTAATTCAAGACAATGAAAAAATACACAAGAAAGTAAGCAAAAGTGGAACACGTCCTTCAGCTTAGAATTGTGCTCTGTCTGCTCATTGAATTTGTCCTGGTACATTGAATTGGATAGACTATATATTTCTGAGAATATAATCTCTTTAATTTAATTTGTTTCTTAGTTCTTCAGTGTTTTATGTCATTTGGAGATTGTACCAGAGCAATATTTAAGAACTATTTCAATATTTTAAGAAGCCCAGATCTCAACTTTATCATTAACTTTTTTTTTTTTTTTAAGGAAATCCCCCACTTCCTTTCCCAACCATATTCTTTCTTTGAGGAAGAAAGATAAGCATTGCACTTCAGGTTTATTTCTGACACTAATATGACCTGTACTGTGTAACCGTCAGCCTATGACAAGGCCAAAAGCTTGGAAGAGAATGTTAGAGAGGAGATTCAACCAAAAATAGCAGAAGAGAAACCCTAGTGTTGGTTCCTTTTGTGAGTATAAGCATTGTTGCAACCTGAGCCTCCAGCAGTCGCTAATTCAGTTCATAATGTTGAACAGAAGATGATACTGGGACTGTGTCCGCTTTGGTCTGAAATGGTCGATGTGCCTCATAGTGAGGCACGTTTGAGGGATGCATGCCTACACCAAAGATGCTTACATCAGTCACATTGAGTTACATTCTACCAGGGAACCACATACCTTGTGACTAATACAATTAGACGTGGTGTACTGCAGCCTAGGAAATTAAGAACCCTGAATCTGAAGAACCAGTTACTCTGTTTAACTGTTAGTAGAGAAGGCATTAGAGCTAACTCTCTGTATCCAAGGGATTTTTTCTGTTTTTGCATCAGGAACAATCAGCTTTAAGTTATCTTTACCTGGCCAGCATAACCATATCAAGGATAATGAATAAATGAACTCCCTCAGAGAAATAATAGTCACAGTAACACTATAAAACAGTGCTGTGAGCCTTCTCTTACCAAAAAATTTGCAATTTGTGAACTGAGTCCAAAATCTCATTTCCAAGGGGAGGTATGCCTAAGTCAAGGCACAAAGTACTTCTCAGTAGCTGAACCTCACCTTTAAGCCAGTCTTCTTCACAACATTTCTTTTCTTTCTGCTGAGTATTGGCAGATGTCAAGACCTTGTAGGCTGATTCTCTGTTAAAAGAAAAAATCTCAGTGATTCAGATTGATGCTTTATTAGGATAACCGGATAACAGTGGAAATGCCGCTGTTTGTTTATAAAGAAAATTTCTGTGCTTAATTATTGTATAGAAATAAAAAAAAATCATGGGGCTGAAAGGTTTCAAGAGGTCACTTGGTCCATGTCCCTGTAAAAAGATGATAAAAAATACAGAGAATGTCCCTGACAAATGTCAGTCTAATTGTTCTTAAAATCTCCAAAGGAAAAAATTCCTCAGTCCTGTTTCTCAGATATATATATATATGTGTGTGTGTAGTGAGGTATACAACTGTATTCATCATTAAAAACTGCTTTGCAGCAGCTAACATAAATTTCCTTTGTTTTAAATCCAATTAGTTTATTCCTGACACATCCCCAGTAAATTTGAAAAAACTGCAAGAATTTTCTTCATATAGGCTTTTCAAACATTGAAAGGAAATTAGTGTGCTTTCCTTCCCCTTCTCTTTCCTAGGCTGAGCAAGCCCAGCCCCTTCAGCCTTTTCTCCTGAGCTGTATTTTTCAAGTCTGTTATCATTCTTCCTTTTGTCCTAGATAACAGACCCTAGACTTGGGTCCTAAACACCAACTAGGCAAAATGATGACTTCCACCATGTTTCAGGTGTACCAGCCCTGTTAATACAACAGGGCATTTGATGCTTTGGTAGGACTGTTGTGCTGTGGAAGAAGAGACAAAGTTGTTGCTTACAGTAGCTTCCACATCTTTGGCAGATCTGCTGCCCTCCTGGCCACACCATGCTCTGTGCTTGGGCAATTGGCTCAGGAGGAAATTGAATCAGTCTGACCCGTTTGGCTCTTGATAACCCCTGACTGGTGGATTTCTTTAACTTCATTATTGTCTCGATGTTTTCAGGCCTCACGGTTTCTAGCATCTTGTATCTAGTAACTTGGAGTTAGGCTGACTAGCATATTACTTCTTTTTCCCTCTTTTTACGTGTATGTTATGCTTTCCTGTCTCCAGTTCTCTGATCAGTCCCTGTTCTAATCAAGCTCCTGATGATATTTGCTGACGTTGGTTTGGGTTGCATTTTAAACAGGAGTGAACAGCCTGTGCCACGGTGACCACGTCTGGGGCTTTTTAATACTTTCAAAACTATTTCAAAACTTTTTTTAGTCTGTATGCCTAATCCCGTATCAAAATTAAGTGAATACACAATTCAGGGGGGTTGGACCAGACGATCTCTGAAGATCTTTTCCAAACCCTACAATTCTGTGATTCTGTAAATTTATTGTGAATACAGAAGCAAAGAAGACATGATGTATGCCTCTTTAAGCTCTTCAGCAAGTTATTTACTCATTTCCTGTTTTACATGAGTCCATTAAGGCCTGTAGGTGCTTCGAAAGTTTTTCATACAGACATTTTGGTCTCCTATGATGATTTCCATCTTTTCTTCACAATGGAATGATTTATCCTTATACATGTATCATAGTATTTTTTTTTCCAATTTTCCAGTTTTCCTGACATACTATATCTTTCAGGTTATCTTTCCATCTCTTCCTGCTCCCTCAGTTGTTGAAGTCTGTTTTTTTGAAGCCCATCATTTTAGTTTCCTATTCTGACTTCTTCCCACATTTAGCCTTTTGATAGAAAGCAACATCCTCCCCCCTGCCCCAGCTGCTTGCAACAGCTTGTCAATAAATACTGTGTCAAAAGAGTAACAACAACAAAAATAAGTTGTTCTTTCTCCAGGAAGAACTATACTAGCCTATTAAAAAACCCCACACCTATAAATCTATGGTTTTGCCCCCAGTCATTTCTGCCCTAAAACTTTTCTTTCTTTTCTTTCATCTTCAAAATTCTGTGTGCTAAAAGCATCTCTGCTGAAAATATGCATCTATTTTGTAGATGCTTCCAGATATTTCTGGGAATTTTGGTGACCAGGTTGGAATTGTTGTGCAGACTGGCATTTTGAATTGGATTTTTGGACTTGGAAGGTAGTTGGGACTCAAGAGGGATGCAAAGGGGGAAATGATGTCAAAACTGAGAGAAACCAATGCCAGCAATCCTTGAATACTACTCCTGCCACACATTCCTCCTCCCCTACCTTCCACTACATCCAATAGCAAGCAAGGACCTTATCTGACTTTTCAATATCAGACCAGCAGTCAAGGTGATGCATTCAGAAGGTAGGAGTTAACGTCAGGAAAAGCTGGCCGATGTCATGGAACCCAGAGCCAGCCGGAGCCCTGAGGTCACTCTGCCCAAACAATTTATTTAAAACAAACATGTTAGCAGCACCAGATGGCCTTTCAACAATAGTGAAAGGGTTTTACTGGAGCATACATTGGAACGCTGAACATTTTAAACCAGAAAAAACTCAGATTGAATCAGAATATGAATAGGAGGAGGCTGCACAGAAAACTACTGCTATGCCTTTGTGAGACAGAGCCTTACCTCCAGGTTGTTCCCAGGCTGGTGACTGCATGATGGTCTGCAATGCAGCAGCTGTTAGAGGCTACAAATACCACAGAGCTCTTGCTCTGGGTCACAAGGACAAGCCTTTCCCCCCATATCCAGGACTTGCATGTGTGCCGTCTCCTTGCTCTGCCTAGGAGTCTTCCAGTCCCTGACTCTGTCTCTCCTGCTCACTCTCCCTGCCTATCTCATCCTTGTTTGAGAATGGGTGATTTCTCCATGAAAGGGAGCTCGGATGCTTCCAGGAAAAGAGGAATCTCTCCTCTCTGGCAAGGCAAAGGCAGCTTTCCTCCCTGTTGCCTGTGCAAGGCATTTTAGCGGAACGGATGCAGAGCAAATGCTCTCCTACGCTCAACTGAGTGTAGGACATAGAGCAGACAGTGTCCATCCTATCCAGCAGCAAGTATCAAGCTACGTATCAAGTAAACAATCATTTACAGGTCTGATAGGTTGCACTAGCTATTCCATTAGTGGCTGAAGTGGCACAGAGGTCTTACACATCACCGGTGCAACGTCCCCAGCCTCTCCTACCTTCTTGCTTGTGCAAGGGCTGCCTTGGCTAGTTTGGAGCATGCTGACTGGCCAGACAGCATTCATATGGTGGTTGACCAGCTGGCTCCTGCCATCGCTTCAGTGGGTGCTCTAATGTGGTACCCACTACTGATTTTATGATGCCATTTGTCAAATTTGACTGAAAGTGACTAGTGGGCTCAAAAAACTATCAAGGACGAAGGACTGACAGACAGCTCAACAGATGAACAGGCAGATGGACAGTAAGTGTGACTGCTTAAGCCTCCCTTTTGTAGGAAGTCAATCTGAAAATAATATAAAGTGAGACAAATGAGTCTTTCCTCCCCTCCAGAGATATTAATCAAAATGAACAACAATGAAAACCTCTCTCTATTTTTATGGCATTTTTCTGCAGAAAGAAAAATAACAAAAGAAAGAAACAGATATTTCAAGCCAGAGTAGTGCATTAGTTTTCAATAAAGTTGATGGGTTGCTTTAGAGTTGCCACAAATTATGCCTTTGCGCTGTGTGTGATCACAGTGTAAACTCCTGAGAAAAGAACCTCTCTTACCGCTGTAGCACTTGCCACTCTACTTCTGCCTGGGAGAACTTCAGTGAAGCCTTGAGAGTGAGTTGCAAAATAGAGGGGAGGGATGGGTGAATGATCAGGAAGTATTTGGAGAGAGGGTATAGAAATATAATTTAAATGGAAAACCCCAGATTCCTTCAAGGTTAAATGAAAATGTCTGTGACCTAACAGAATGAGTTTGGTACTGCAGCATGTAGGGGGTCTGACTGTATTCCTGTTTTGGGTATTTGTGCAGTGCTTAAATGCCAAAAGTAGTAATTAAAATTCATTTAAAGATTCTGGTCTTATCTAACAGGGATGATTCACCAGCAGCTGTGGGACCTGTCAGAGAAGATTGATGGAGAACTTTCAAAGACCCTGAAGTACCCTGAGCATTGTACAAAGGATAGACTGAGACCTTTCATCTGAGGCAAAGGGAAATGCATTATGTACTGCGCATTCATTTCAATTGAATGCTTTAATCTACAGGAGCTCTAGGTCTGTTTTGAGCTCCAGGATTAAAAATATCTGCATTTATCAAAGATCAAGGTTTATCAGATACCAAAACCACTGTCCGTTCAGCATATATGCTTAATTCCACACCACTTTTTTCTTTCCTCTGGTGAGTTATCTGCAATACAGTAAAGTCACTAAAGACAGAAAAGCCTTTTGTTTCAGTATATCCTTCAGCATCACCAGGTTTGGAACCTGTTACTCAGCCCTGAGAGAGGTGAATGCACCAGCGCTCTACAAGCAAAACAGTAACACTGACTACTTGCAATGTGAAATCTCTAGTATAACAATAATCATACCGAGGAAGAAGTAGTGCTTGGCTTTTCTTTCACAGAAACCCATGTGAATAAGTAAGTGTAAGCTACTTATACACGGGATCAAAGGCAGGTGGAAATCAATCATGGTAACATAATTGATTGACACTATCTGTACACAGATCTTTCACTGGCTTTTCTAGACAACAAAGGCTGGCCATATGTGAAATTGGGCTGGTACAAGTCCTTCATATAGCTCTGTTAGGATAAAATTTATAATCCTGCAAAAAGCTTTGGAGGCGTCAAGCTAAACTTTAGGAGGGGAAAAAAAAGTCACTCTTGGGGCTTGCTAAAAAATTCTCTGCTAATGTATGCTATTGCCTAGAGGAGCAGCGCACCAAGGCCATCCCCCTGTCAAAGACAACATTACTTCAGTTAAAGTCACTCATAATTCTTTGCTAAAGAGAGACTTCCATATAGTATGCCCAGATAACTAATACCAGTGGTACTTATTACTCACAGATTAGTTTCTTCTTTGAACGCCTCTCTTTTATCATACTTCTTTCCATCTCCTTTCTTTAATTTTCCTTTACCATCACCTCTTCTAATTTTCCCAAATAACTTGATTTACGGAATTTCAATAAATCTTTGATGAAAAGATTTATTGAAGTCTACTCCCAGTGCCTCACAGATCCCTGCTGCAGTTTTCAGGGCCTTCCTTTTGCAAGCACATGGTAATGGAATGGGCCATTGTATGTCATATGCCATTGCATACGATCTAGGGGCATGGTTTGTCTGTCACTCTTTGTTGCACCCGCCAGAGACCTGCTCAGCTCTATTGATAACACACTTTCCTGATTTATTCATGTCATATACATAAGAACTCAAAGTTTTTTGTTCAGTCATATATGTGGAGACCTTATGACAACAGATGTTAGAGGACTGTAATGAGTACTTTTTTCTTTCTTTCTTTCAAGAGCTAAATATTGCAGAAATACCATGCTGATGACGAAGGTTCACATTTTTACTGGCATGACTGAATTTGACCTCCTGAACTTTCAGAATGGTTACAGAAATTACATAAGATGACTTAAGACACCAGGCAAAGATTTTAAATCAGGAAGGAAGGAAGAGGTATGTTGTTTTACTTACAATTTGAACATGTTTCATGTGGAAATCACTGAGAGACAATAAATATAGAAGCTCTTGGGGCTATTTTCAGTCATTTTTCGGACTGGAACATTTTGGGCCTGATGCAAAGTCTATTGACTTTATTTGAAGAAGTCTCATTCATCTCCATGAGCTTTCAATCAGACATATGCAGTGTCATGACAAGGGGGAATTGTCTAGAAGCTCCTCATGCAGGCCAGCCCAATGTTGGCCCCAGAGGGGGAATTAATAACGGTACGAACTCAGACAAAGTGTAACACAGGGGATGAGCTGAGAATGAAGAAGCATCAGCTCTGTAGCTGTTCAGGGAGGGGCTAGCAAAATAAGAAAGCAGAGGAATTTAGTTTTTACTTATTTTCTCCTGTTACTGGTGGTTCCTACTAAAGGGAAAACCTCATGCTATTTTCTGCTTCCAATCTCACACTCACTTATTTCCCAACACAGCATATTTCCCATCAGTCAGAGGAAAGGACATATTGCTTAAAGTCAGAGTGAAAGCAGGATTGTTTTTAATTTATTTCCCTTGCAAAGCCTACAAACTGTAAGAGAAAATGGGGTGAAAAAACATTTCCTAGATTTCCTTATCTTTGATTGAAAGAAATGCTCTTATGTTTGTAAAAAACAAAAAGAAGTAGAAAAACCTCCTGAAATGTTAAATGAAGGAAATCAATTAATATTTAGAAATTTGAAATGGACTTTTTAAATGAGATGGTTCTTACTGCCAAAGTTTCAGAAAAATTTACCTTTCATCATGAAATTCAGCCAAAAACAAAAAAATCTTGTGGAAAAAACCTGGTAGCAACATGCATTAAAGCAAGGGAAGGCTGAGTTAACTGTCCTGCAGTTTTAGAGAAAATTAAGGACATAAACAAAAAGGATAATGAAGGAAAATGAAACCTTGTGTAGAAAACGGAAAAAAACCTTCTTTCTTATCTTTTCAACAGAGGTTGATCTGTTTAAGGACACAGGAAGCCATCCAAAAACCAAACATAGTATAGAATACATTGCTCACTTCTCTGTAGGCTAAGTTGTTTGTGATATATTCTTTTCATATATATTTTTTTTCAATGGAATCATTTTTACACTGTTATTGTTATTCATGCAGCAGTATTGCCGTTGGCCATCTAGCTATTAGAGCAATTGCAGCCATCTACATACCCTGTTACACAGTTTCCAAGCTTTGCTGTCCCCGGGGGGGACTCTGTTTGTGGTGGCATCACACTTCTGGCTGCCTGTCCACTTTGGCTGCAGCTGTGTGAGTTCTTTGGTTTGAGCCATGCCAGGTGGTTGGAGAGTGGGCATCACCTTGTGAGCCACAGTCTGGAGACTCTTAAAGTAAATAGATTCGAAACAAGATAGATTTAGAGCCAATGTGACGTTTCCACGTTGTGACACTCTTTAAGTCTCCTGTTTAAGATACACCCCCCTTCCAATAGTCTGTGAAACCCAGCTCTTTAGATGTTGCATTTTTTGGGACAGGGAATTTCTCTTTGGCTATGCCTATGTTAGTAAATTCGTATTAACGTACGACTGGTACTTGCAAGCCCTCAGCATCCACAACAAGCTTGCTGCTGGTGGCATGCCTTTCGGGATGGCCCTCAGCAGTACTCATCGGTCTTTCTTTACCAGTTCCAACGTAGCTACAGTATCTCTTACGGCAAAACCCAGGGCTTTGATTGCTGCGTTCCTCTAGGTCACAGTGCCGCCATAGTATAAGTTGTTAGTATTATAGCAGCTTTAAGTATGGCCTATTGTATAAGGTTTGCAACAAAGGCTTTTCAAATATATTTAAATGTATTTTGAAAGTGTAATTAAACACAAAGAGGCATTGCCAGCATGAGAAGCAGTTGTTTCTCCATGAGTATAGAAATCATAAATGCTGCCGGAAACAAGTTGGTCACAGCTACTTTTGTGGTTTACACGCGTCACGCCCATTCATTTAAGCTGTAGTAGCTGGGGTAAGGGGTTGGGGCTGGTAGGAGAGATTTTACAAAACGACCAACATCATCATTATGGAGTGTTTTCTTTACACTTGTGCTTCTAAGTTATTTTGCATAGTTTAAAATAAGAGACATAGATTGAAGACCTGAATTTTTAAAGCTTTTTGATGGAGAAACCTCACAGTAAATACTAGTCTGAAAACAGAAGAAAAGGACTCCTCAAAAGTTAATTTTTCTGACTTGATCACCAGAAAGGAAACTTCCAATAACCTCTCGCAGGTGTGGTTGTTTTGGGGACTATGCATCTGTACTAACTGAGACTCACACCTGGGTGCCCCAGTTTTGAGATGAGTGTCTCTGGGCATTGAAGGCAATAGCAGTGGGGAAACAGGCTCTCCCTTAGCGCAGCCCAGAGACTTGTGTCCCTACTTGGGGTCCCTTTTCTGGGGAAGACTCTTCTCTTTTCCCAGAGAGACATTAGGGAAACTAACCTTCTGAGCACTTCAGGGAAGCGTTTAACAGCCAGTGTCATGAATGCTTCCCATGCTGCTTATTAGCAGCACAAATCAAACACAGCCTCACAGTTTTAAAATTTTTCAAGGACTTGCCCCTGCTGTTCTTTCACATCTCCTCTCTTTCCCAGCCCTTGCCCAGTCCCTCTCCAGAATTTGCCGTGCTGCATGGGGGCTGCCTTTCCCAGCAGCTTGGGCTGCATGGAGTGGCACTGAACATCGCTTTAGCAGCTCATGGACACAACGCTTGCTGTGAGGTCCCCGGGTGGCATCTCTGCAGCTTTGTTTCTGCCTTGGTGACTCTCAGTTTTTGCTATTATTAATTTTGAAACATTTATTTTTTTAACTTGGGAAATCAATCTGAGCAAGTTTACATATCAGATAAAGCAGCACTGTACTGCCCAAGTACTAATATATTTCCCTGTTTGGTTTCAGAGACAAATCTGTTTGAATGATCTGATGAAATGTACTTAGAAAGAGGCTTGAATGCAAAATTGAAACTGTATGTGGAATAATACCTTAAAGGAAAGAAAAAGAAGGAAATCTCAATGCAGGAGGCAACGGTTTTAAAAGAACTACTTAGGCTAGGTCATTTGATAGCAGGGGCAATAAAGCACAAGAAACAAATTCTTACAGTCTATTGTTTTAAATTACAATGGTGGAAGACAAAGAAAACATGTATGTTGACTGGGGGAAGCATGAACAGTTCAGAGGAGACAATAACTGACAGAGTATTTCAGCCACATCACGACCTAACTTATTAGCAATTCCTTTTTATTCTTAAAACATAATAATAAAACCAGATACTTCTTCTCCAGCTCCCACCATGCCCAGGTCTGATCTGAGAAACTTGCATCTGAAATCCTATTTCCATTGTGCAACTTCAGTCTTCTTTGTTTTTTACACAATATTTCTATGGAGGGTCTAGTGTGGTTGCTTTTGTCAAACTAGTATTTGCAGCCGTATTATGAAGAAACTAGAGCTACCACTTCTAATGCTAGGAAGTTGCATAGGGAGGAAGAGCACCTAATGGACTAACTCCTCTCTGACTGATAATGTTGGTTTAAAGTCAGGAACTAGCATCTGGGAAATGAAGAGACAAAGTCTCTGCCTTTTGTTTTACCATTTCCTTTTGCAGAAGAAAGGCTATTGTGTAGCGGAGCTCCTACACCTAGGCTGCAAATGGAACAACATATACCCTGGGGCCCTTAACTCGTTTTAACTTTGTTATCCATTACTCCCTCTTTCAAGATACAGATGCGAACTTTAGAATGAAAATCCAACACACCCTTCAAATGTTGTGACACTTGAAGTGTCCCCTTCAGTCTCCTGAATTCCCAGAGAGTCTTCCTTTTGCTATTTTTTAAAGATTTTGTCAACTTCTCCTTATGTGTGTTCAATAATTATTGCATGTTTTACTAAGGACTTGACTAGAGGATGTGTAGGGGTTTTATAGGAAGAGTGGAGGAACTACTATTTTGTAACTTTTTAGAAGAATTAATTTTTTTCTTCCCCAAAGAGTTGCAGAAAATTTTTGTATAACCTGCTGAAAGACTGTTAATCTTCTGGAACACAGAGAATGGAAAAATATGCTTTATTTATGGAATGGGAGACATCAGGAAAACTAGTTTTCCTGTTTATTTTTTTGCAGTGCAGAATTATGAAGCAGTGCTGAGAGACAAGTTGATATAGTTGAATTTTGGGCCTAATTAGTGCGAGTTTTTACCTGCAGCACTACAAATTATCTGGAAAATTACACCTTGTTGATTTTCACATTTCCATTTCATGCACTTCCACATCCTGCAGCATTTTTGCTCATAAATTAAACACCAGACTGGTGTTTGTTTAACGACTGAAACATGATCAGGGGTAAACAATTGTTTTGGGTGGCCAAGGATCCAAAGAAAAGAGAATAGACAGCTTCAGGCATAGCTATAATCAAAAACCTCATTGTCTAGAAATCAGATCATTTTGAATGAAGCTCAGCTATCTGTGTTCATTGTGAATTATGCCACTTACAACATCACAGTTCCTACTACTTTATAAGGCTATAGTATTGCTGAATCAACAGTGTTGTGAAAGGCAAACTTTATTGGTTCATATTTCTTTGACAATATTGATTTACAGTTGGAGGGATTTTGTCCTGATGTGGACATAGGGAAAAGCTTGTGGATCCCTGTTGTGTCCTGCCTCAAAAAGTCACCTGTGGCTGGGCAACCTGTGTGAAAATTGCTGCTGGCTGGGCTAGTAGGGCTTTCCATCCAAGTCCAGAGAAATTTTACTAGCTCCACTCTGGCGCAAGTGGTCTAAAACCAGCTATGGACACAGCTGTGGGTGATGAAACTGCTCTGTGTTGTATAGAATAAAAGATTTCTTTTGTCTCAAAGAGAACCTTGCTTTACAGGCAGGGAAGTAGATGCCTGTTTTCTGCTGCTGAAACAAAGCTATATAGAGAAACAGGTGTTATTTCAACATATTATACTATCAAATCTCTAGAAGTGCGCAGCCATCAGAGTTTTTCAGCAGCCTTGCGCTGGCCTTGACTGCTCTATGGTTATGAAGGTACATTGTGTCCCACCATGACGTGGCGGGTACTGCAACTTCCCTGTGCCAAACCAGAGATGTGGAAATTTTAAGTGTAGAAGAGCTGTCTCTTCCATCCTCCTGTGTTTTCAGATCCAGCAGTGACTCCATGGAGTTGTGACAGTGCTAGGAAGCAAACACCTCTGTCTCCTCGGGGCTGCTTTGCACCCCATCAAACCCCCATGAGTTTGGTTTCTTTGGAGTGGGATGGTCTGCCTGGGCTTGGATATCTGGCCAGAACTTTTTAGGCTGCTTTATTCCTTTTACCACACAATATGTCTGGCTTTGCTGATAAGTGGATAATGGCTGTTACAGTGATCCTTGCTGAATGGCAGGAAGGTTTTTCACTGCGTCAAGCAGCTACAGAAATATGGCATTAAAGTAAGAGAGAAAACTATGAACATTAAAAGTATAAATTGATAGTGATAGCCTTTATTATCCTTTCAGACACTAATGGCAATTTTTTAACAGCTTCTTCAGTTGGCTGATCGCATGGAGTAAAGCAATTATGAGATAGGTAACACTCATTGCACAAACAAAAATCTCAGGGAAATGGTTTGTTTACTGTTTTCAGCATCTTTACAGAACATAAAAATATTCTCAGTAGAGCTGAAGGATTTAGTATTAAAACCAGAGTAAGGAAGAAAACAAGTTCACACTGTCCTGAATATGCATGTTGTTGTAACAGAAAAAATATTCAAGCTAATTTTTAATTTGTAGACATCTGTGCAAGGCTTGTGGTTGACAAGAAAAAAATATATAATCAAGGTGTGCGCACACCTAAAGAGCACCGACGAGGAGAATGTCATGTAGGTATGAAAACAAAGCTCCTAATGTACCACTTCAATTCGTAGTAAACAAGATTTAGAAAACAAAAACAGGAAGAGGTCTGAACTGCAGATGTAGTGCTGTGAATAATGAGAATGGTATTATTCAGCAGTGGTTTAAACTTCCCTGCACTGACTTGACCTAGGAGTACTCACATGTCACCATGGAGAAAGAGGTTCCAGGAGGAGCTGCATCCAGCAGAAGGAGGTGGTAAGTGCTTGAACCTGATCCATAAACGCAGGTCACCTTGGAGGGCCTGCTTTACCCACATGTGCTGGCAGCGGGCAGTGCTCATTACCCCCACTTGCTGCAGTCAGATTGGCCATGTTTTCCTTTCCACCCATCCCATGCCCATCAAGTCTACATCAGTTTTAAGTTGTCTGAGCACTAGCTTGTTTGGTTGCATTAGTGATAAATCAGTGCCTATCATGTTAGTGTTCATTCTTCACCTGCCCCAGGACAGGAGTGGGATAAATTCCAGTGATCATAACAGGGACAACAGGTTTTACAGCAGCTGAGCTAAGGGAGGCTCTAATAAAAAAGATTTTGTAAGTGAGCAGAGGGAAGTCCAGACAGGGTTAGTTTGGCAATGGGGGAAAACAGGCTTCTGTAATCAGTTCTAATGAATTATAATAAACATAGAACAATATCTCCCTAGCTTCTGGAACTGAAGGAGTAATTAAATCTGGAATATGCCACAGTTGAAATTCTGACTTACATGCAAAGGATTATTTATTTTGTGAAGGTTGTGCTCTGTCAGACTGTGCAGCTGTCTTAGTGACCAAGGAAATGGTCATTAAATGAGCTAATACTACCAGAAAGGGCAAGGGAATCAAATGTCATATTTCCTTTCAAAATATACTAGGAATAATATGTTGGTGAGTCTTATGTTAGTACCAACTAAATAAGGAGAAATGATAGTTAAGAATAAAACAATTAAAGAGCATGATATCTTAGAGGATATCAGTAGGATTTCCATGGTAGAAATTTATGCCTGGTTAACCTCTTTTAATTCTTTGGATTGCTCAGCAAAATAATGAAGAACAGAGAATTAAGCTTTCAAAAATCCTTGGGCAAAGGCTTTCATAAGAGGTCATTAAAGACACTAATTATGCATAAGGTGAGATGTAAAGTTTTCCTACTGAGTTTTTGAAATTCAAGGGAACTTTTGGGGAAAAACTAAAGCAATAATTATGCAGTTAACCCTAACCAGGAGAGAAACAACTTGTATCAGCTAAAGGAGCTTTCTCCCTTCCTCTGATATAATTGCATTGCATTCCTGCTACATTGGGGAAATTTATTACACCTGTCCTGTAGTTCCTTGCAATACTTACAATTATCATGCTTGCAATTATCAAACTATATGTACAGCTGTTTTTATCTCAGCGAAACATTACCTGTCTGAACTGAATTTCTTCATGCTGGTTATGTACCTGAGGCAACATCATTTCGGAAAATTTGAGCTCTAGTGTTTTTTGCTGAGAGAAGAGATGAAGAAAAAACACCTCCTTTCTCTAGCATCCTCTTTCCTGTAAAGTTCTAGAGGTCCTATGCTTTGGCACTGGTATTTAAAACTTTTCTTGGTAAGGAGTTCTTGTTGGTCAAGCATTGCTCAGTTTTGGACAAATTATAGCTCTCTGAGGGAAAAGATGTGAATACTAATTGTTGCAGAGACTGTCTGGTGTTCTTACTATCTGGCCCTCCTGCTCCCTTGGATCCTGTAGAAGGAGCTGCCTGTGCTGGGGGGAAAATGTAGATAAAGGTACTTCGGCATGATTAACCTAAATAATCTTGTAAGATTGTAGTGCTGCTGTGAAAACTCTACTTTTCCTTTTGTGAAACACTGTACATATACTAAATAAAACCAATATTAATACAAAATCTTAAGAGACTCTCCTCTTCTTATGATGAGTTCTCTGGTTTTTATTACTCTTTATTTTCTGCCAATGGGTCAAATTCTAAACCAATTCCAGTGAGTACTGATATTTCTTTTTTTAACACTGAATTTTGGGTACTCCTCCTTCCCACGAAGCAGAAGCAAAGCCCAAAACAAACGTCACTGAACCACAACTTCAAAAAGTTTAGTTGTTGGCTTTCCTTGGGTTGCATGCCTCATAAGTTTAAGGTGGATCTTTTTTATTTTAAGGAAGCTTCTTTCACAAGTTCTTGGGAAAAATAATAAACCTAATAAACCTTCTGCAGTGCATTTCTAGAGAATCATTAACCAGAGATTTGTTGCCATGGTTACTGAGACAGGTAGGTAGCCTACTTAAAAAACAAAAAGAAAAAAAATAGCCACACAGACACAAAAACAAACAGCCCAAAACAACTTGACCTCAGCTCAAAAGTGAGAAGGAGCAAAATTTTCCTCTTGTTATAGCAGATGTTGCAGTTACAGAGGAGGTGAAGAAATATAAAAAAGCAAAGTGGTAGTAAGGTAAGTCTTAAGGGTTGCTTCTACCCTAACATAAAGGTTATAACATAATCCTCACAAAAAAAAAAGGCTTTAACAGAGAAGTAATCTGTAAGTAGTGAATCAATCTTTTTACAAGTCCAGATATTTTGGGTTTCTCATTGTTGTGGGGCAATGCCCCCATGTATGCTGTGTTACACAAATTTAAACATTAGTCTGGCAACTTAAGGGGTTTCCTTTTATTTTGTGGCTTTTGTGTTTTATGGGCGTTTCTGCTAGGTTTTTTTCAAGCCATCATTGACCAGAAAATGCAGAGCATTTTCCACAAGAAAAGCCCTTGTGGAACCATTTTAGTGACACACACAAATTGCAAGTGTCAGCTGAGCTCTGCATCAAGGCTAACCTCCTGGGGTCAGTGGGACCTGTGCTGACACAGGCGATGGCCCGAGTTATTTGTTGCCGTGTGTGGAGGGTGGGATGGAAAGACGAAGGCAGCACGTCCGCTTTGGGTGGGCTAGCGTGAGTAAGAGCTCTTTCACATCACTCCAGAAAGCCATGGTCCTGAATGAAGGGTAAAGCAGGGTCTGTGTTCACCCACCAGGAGGGAGAAACAAAACCAGGAGAGGCATTTTTCCCCTGCTGGCATCCTCTAATCAGGGGCAAGCCATTAGTGAGTCAGCCAGAGGGCCAGGCTGCTCCCCTCATGGCGGGGGCAGGCAGGTTCCCTCTGTGTATTGTTGCAGGTTTTAACAAAAGCCTTTTCCATTTCCAGTGCTCACCTGAAGAGTTAATTAGGGAGACAACCATGCTTCTGCTTTCAGTAGCACTTAATGATCCCCAAAATGCAAATAAAGAGAGAGCTGCAGCTGTTTAAAATATTCCTGCTGCTATGTTATTAAGTACAAGGGGACAAACATAAGGGCAGGAAGCCTCTGATTAAGAGCAGGTTTGTATGGCGTACGTGACTCAAGCATCAACATTGTTTGAACTCAGCTCTGGCTCAGTTTTACCCCTGCCCGTGAGGCAAAGCTCATGTCTGAATGTTTCATACATCTGTGCTCTTTGAATCAAACAGGACGCAAAATCCCTCTGATGTAAAGGTTTTATGGCTGGTATTTATCCTACTGACATAAAGCTCTGTTTGTTGGGAAATACCACATGGTGCCATAGACTTAGGAAGGTATGGGTGAGTGAGAGAGACTCTCTGGGACTGAGGACAAGCAGAGTTAACTTATTGTTTCTTTCCTCCGTGTTTTCTGTACGTCATATGGAACCCAGATTGGGAAAAAAAAATCTTTTTCTTTTTTGAACACACCTCTTTTTCAAGTATCATCATGGTTCGTACTAAATAATGACAGTAACATGGCTCATGCTTTGGGAAAGAGGTGTAGTATTCCTGTTTAAAAAAGGGAAATGGAAATTGAAAGAACTCAAGTGGTACAGAAGTTTGCCTTGGGCAACTCCGTTTTACAGCCCATGTTTGGATGCCTGTGTGCTATCAGACTACAAATACTATAAATCCAATCTTTTCCACTCGTCTCTGTCTTTCTGCTCACATAAAATATATATAACTGCTAACAGTGAAATAATATCAAATTCAGTCAGCCACAGGCAAGAAAGGTGAGACAGGAAAATTTTGCCTTTAGCTAATTCATATATGAAGGCCTGGAGAAAAGAATGCCGTGTTTCATCTTCCGAAGGCAAGCCTGTACTATAATATTAAACTATCATTTCCTTTGACACTCCAGGCTAGCCTGGGAGAGTTGGGCCTTAAAAGACTCACCTCTTAAAAGACACCAGCAAAAGGTGAAGCTTGTTGAGGAGCCAGGTGCTGGGGAACAGTGGCTCCTCACCAGGAGCCTTTGGGCTGGTTCTGGCACTATTAGTATTTATTTCCCTCGCAAGAAAAGTACTTCCTGCTGCTGGGATTTATACAGATGGTTTTGATATCCTTTCAGGGCTTCAGTATGATAACAAGGGGAGTGTGCTTACTTTTCTTTCTTATTGTGAATAGCAGTGAGCCTCATCTTGCCAATGACCCTGAGTGGAAGAACTGATGTGTGTGGTGGGTGCTGTGGTCATTATGCACGTGTTTCATGTTGTTCTGGGTCACAGGTATGACAATGTGGTGGTCTTGCAACTGCTGTGCAGGAAAGAGGCAACTACCTGTCTTTATAGCTAAATGTAACCTTGTCAACAGCTTTCTGATGAAACTTGGTTTACATTATGAAAAAGGCTGACAGCCACTTTTCTGCACAGCTTTCTGCGCTGTTCCAGTGAGCGCTTCAAAGTGTTTGTTGGAATAAGAAATGAGCGTGTTTTGACAGCGTCAAAGTCAATGTTAATGTTGTAGAAGCCTTTATTAAAAATAACCGTCCCATGAGACATGCACCTGCGGGTTAAGACAGTTTCAGGAAGGCAGCTCTTGGAGGGGTTTGTACCACAGCTCAAACAGCCACTAGGCATGGCTTGGCCATGCAATGACAGCTGCTGTCATGGCCAGCGCAACCCCCATCCTTCCTGGCTGCAGTGCCCCATGGCAACCCATAGCAATGCTGGCTTGTACCTGAGCATGATGCAGTCATGCCGATGGGATTCTCCAAGCAGGGTTTCTGCCAGGGCATTGAGCTGCATGGCTGCAGCAAAGTCGCTTTTGCTGCTGTGGTCTTTCACCTTTCCATCTCAAGTGCTGCTGCACAGGGTGGATGCATCTGTCTGAGCCCTCCTTTTAGAAGCATTTAGCCATGAATCAGCATGTGCTACATCAGATAACTAAAGTCACTGTTGCTGAGTTGTTAATAACAAATTCCTACCAGCAAAATCTCTGTGCAAAAGTCACAGCGAGTCATACTGAGGCCGTTAAAAGGACACGATATGCTAGCATAAAATGTCACTCTGGAATATAAAGTAAATCATGAAACTATAGATTCATAAAAACTCTGAAGAAAAAGGACTAAAGCAGTCTTGTGTGGTTCTCTGGAAGTCGTTTCCTCCTTATGCTGCTTTCATTCAAATTACTTTCATGTGCTCCTTCAGAATTTTTCCTTGGTGGTGTAAGTCTAAAACTTTAGTGCAAAGAAATAAAACCAAGAAAAATACATCCGTTGGTAGCCTGACATACAGAAATGGAGCAAAAACTGCTCTGGAGATTTGTTTCACTGCAGGGCTGTTAATTCAAAGCCAGTCCAACCTGTAGTTACTGTTCTTGGTCCGGTTCCAAAGCCCACTGAAATCTATGGCAAGGCAGGGGCTGAGCTCTCACAAGGCTGAGATCTCTGAGTTCAAACACACTATGAGGCTGCAGTGTATTTTTATAATTGCTTTGTGGGGATGAGGGTCATCCTCTTTGTTGAGAAGAGCAATGTGGTGGGAAATCTGAGTAACTCACACGGTACGTCAGCCACTACCTCAGCACTGCTGATGTCAAAAGGACACTGAGGCCAGGTAGGAATTGATGGCTGCTCCAGACTTGTCTCCAGCATGTCCAGGAGGAAACGCTGCTAAAAAGCTTCTAGACAGGGTTGGGTAACAGCAGTCACCATAAAATATTATTGCGCAAGCTGATAAAAACCTCCTGGTCTTGGCTGAAGCTGAAACACGTCATTGCTGCATCTGAGTCTTTGCTCAGTGGCAGCTTCTCCTTCAGCCTGAGCCAAAGAAGCTGCTCAGTCACATTAAGCATACAACCGGCCACCCCCCTGTGTCAGGATTTTGTGTCGTAGCAGACCTTTTCCTTTCCTACCCTTGCTTAAGATGAACCATAGTACAAGCCACTTGTCTGTGAACCTGAAAGCCATGCAGGCTGAGAGTGCAGTGCTTGCTATGGGGAGGATTGGGTTGCTGAAGACTGAGAGTAAAAGCAGCTAACAAAGGACAAGAACTCTTATACAGTTCCATTATCCCTTCCATCAAAATGCATCTCATGGGCATTAATGAATCAGGCTATAAGGTTTTACAGGCAGACAAAGATTTCAGCAAGGCTAAATAAGGAATTTTTGAAGGGTCAGTCTGGGGGCATTTGGAGAGGCCAGTCTGGGCGCTTACGTAAGACAAGAAGATGATGAATATGTGAGCACTGAGAGCTCCTGCTGAGTCCTAGGCTTGTTCCAGGCTGTGACTTCAATGACCATTGTCTACGTGGTATTTCTGAACACATTCTATGCATCAGTCCTGCCGTAAAGTCTAGAGCTCAATGGCTTTTCTCTTATGAAGGAAATACGAACACATCAGAGCTGACACAGCAGTTATTCAAAATACGTATTTTACTTCTGCTTTTGTAATTTTGGCACAGCCTTCTGCCAGCTGATTCTTCCTGGAGGTTTAAGACAGAAGTTTCTAAATAGGGGTGGACAGAAGAAACTCTGTATCTCCACAGGATGTTTGAGCAGAAGATGCATGTGTGACTAAGGTCTGTGGTGAATCTGGTTGCTATCAGGGAGAGCATACCAAACTGCATCCAGGGTGACTCTCTGGAAGGCTTACCACTAGTTTTGTCCCCGTGGGACAGGTGTGACAGACAGTCACACCACCAGTTCCCCATGCTGGGTGTCAGGAAGAAGGATCCTATGTGGAGAGGGTGAGGGTAAGGATACCGTCCAGCCCTTGCTCCCACGCTGGGAGTCTCATGGCTCTTCTCTGGCTTGCAGAGGTCTCCCTTAGCTTGTATCCTGAATGCCATGAGAACATGTACTTTTTCTATGGGGCAGGAAGGGAGAGACCTGTGCAGGGACGAGCACAGCAGGGTCACTGTTGTGGCCTGAGGTGCTGGTGCTGAGGCTGTTCCTTGCAACACGTTGCATAGAGGATCTGTCTGCTTGGTGGCTTGTTGGTTTGACCCTGAGCCTCATATCCTCAGGGTGTCATACTGAGCTATGGTAGATTCAGAAACATTTCTCTGAAGCAGCTTAGGAACAGAACCTAAGGGACATTTGTTCTTTCACAGAAGGTCTCTGATTCTCTAGGGGGGACTGGCTGGAAAGCAAGGTAAAGATCCTTTTGAGGAAGAGTAAACCATGACCTCCCCTTTGCATAGTCTAGGCACAATTAACTCATGTTTTGGGTACACTATTGGCACATCCTCATAACATATGGCATGAATCCTAGGAATCTCTGCTACTGATCACAATATAATGCTCCCAGCACCCTGCCCAGACTCCTCCGTAACCCCCCCACGACACTCTGCAGACACTTGCATTGGCTGGGAAGACCTCACCTGTAATGAGTAGAAGTCTGATGATACCCCACAATGTAAAGTTTATTAGATCCTCTCAACACAATACTTTTCTTAGGGGAAAAACCCTTTGAGGTGAAGCAGCTAGTCCATCACTGGATCTGATCCAGGCCAGCCACTTGAACCTGGGGCTGTCATCACCAGTTTCAAGTGAGGACCTCATTAGTGAAATCCCAAACCTAATAAGCCTATGTGCTCTCTTTCCCCCCACCCCCAGGGATTGTTCCTGATGTTTAGAGTTGCTTCTGTGAGTTCATGATCCTTTGAACTTGAAGTCACAGCCTGATAGGAAAGTATCTCATTTACTTAACAATCTAATTTCTTCCTTTTTAGTCCAACAAGTCGAATACCCTCATGATAAAAACAACCCAAAAAGAAACAAAAAACCTCCCCATAACCCCAGCTCATGTTTTCATAATGACGGTAATTTAAAGCACACATTAGCATTCTGTATTTTAATTGCAGGTGCACCAGAAGAATAAAATATTTATATTTGCGTGCACTTCTTTCTTTTCTGACAGCAGAGTGAATATGATAAGCTTTTCTGAGATTGTAATAAGATTAAATTTTTTCAACTATGTTTATATACATATGATATAGAGTCATCAATACCTTCTTATTACAGCCACTGACAATCAATCAAAGGTGAAGAAAGTAGAGACAAGTATAGGTCTCAAGCATTTATCAAGTTAATGGACATGTCTGCAAACACAGACACTTATTGCCTAGCAAAAAAGGATGCTCCAGAAAACCAAATTTCTCTGGCTTTTTCATTAAATCCAGTTGTCTTGGGCAATACTGCCCTATAATTTCCCTTTCAAAATGGAAAATTTTTTTACCCTCAAAATTCTTTGAAAAGCCTCATTTTTTTCTTCTTACCATCCTCAGTGTCTGGACAGACAGACCTATTTAATTGCCATTCATTTTCAGTGCTGTATCTCACTACTGCTGGTAAAGGAGAAAGACCCCTGAAGTTTGGAGTTTCACTACAATATCGCCTTGATATCCTTGATTGTGAAGGAACTGTCTCTCTGCAGCTGGGGGTAATCATTAAAGAGGGACAGCAATGCAGTGTGCAGTGCATTTAAGCTGTGTACAATTTCCTTATTCAGTTTAGAATAAAGATCAGATTAGAGAAAAAGCTCTAAAACCTTTGTATTAGCACGTTAGAACTATAATCTTCCACCAAATCCCCTGAAGTAAATACATATAATTACAATGATTTCATTTGAGCCTTGCTGAGTTGTACAGAATAGAGCACTGAATTCTTTTATTCCAATGGTTATTATTTTTCATAAAACCATCAGATTCACTGAAATAATTTTGGGCATAAGACAGGCCTCACTATTCTTTCACAGCCACTGTTGCAAATGAGAAATATCAATCAATTATAAGAGGAGCAATGGTGAAAGGGGGTGAAAATCAGTTTGGCATGCTTACTGATAGCCCTGCATGTTTTCAAGAAAAAGCAAAAATATTTTGCTTTTCAGTAATTCTGATTACTTGCAGACTGATGACCTTTATTCCATAGGGAAATCAGAGGAAGAGCATAGAAAAGGCAAAAAAATAAAATAAAATTCTGAATACTGGAAAAAAACAGAGAAGAAGTTTCTGAATCCTTCCACTGGGCAGCTGAACTCCAAACTGGTCATAGAATCATAGAATCATAGAACAGTTTAGGTTGGAAGGGATCTTAAAGATCATCTAGTTCCAACCCCCCTGCCAGGGACACCTCCACTACAGCAAGTTGCTCAAAGCCCCATCCAGCCTGGCCTTGAACACGTCCAGGGATGGGGCATGCACAGTTTCTCTGGGCAACCTGTTCCAATGTGTCACCGCTCTCATAGTGAAAAATTTCTGCCAGATGTGTAATTTAAATCTCCCCTTCTTCCAGTTTGAAGCCATTACCCCTTGTCCTATCACTACATGCCCATGTGAAAAGTCCCTCTCCAGCTTTCTTGTAGGCCCCTATCAGATACTGGAAAGCTGCTATAAGGTCTGCCCAGAGCCTTCTTGGTCTTCTGTTTCCTTTCTCTTCTGGCTGAGTGTCTCTTTCTGAGTCCTAAGCTGCCACTAGTTCATGAATTAAAATGCCCATTTGAAGGGAGTGCAGGCTCTGAATCTCAGATAAAGTTGCTACCAGTCTATCCAGTGCTGTCTGCTGCACACAGAAGATGCAAATATTCACTCTGCCTTTGATGTGACTGGGTTCAAAATTACAATTCTGTCATTATTCAAAGTGTCTTTCCAGACCACTTGTGCCTGTTCTTCATTGACAATAGTTATTTATTTTCCTTACATGAATTTTATTCTTCCATCCAAAGACAGTTGAGTCTAGCAGTTTTTCACATGACACAGCAAATGGCAAGAGCCAAATGCACAAGACTTCCCCCCTCTCTATTACTAAATACACATGCTTATGCCAATTTTATCTGTCCAGGGCCTTCCTCTCCAAATTATGTCGTTCCAAGGCTGCCAGGCTTCTTGCTACTATATTATTTCCTGACATACAGAGTGCTTTCAGTTTCCTGGCTTCCTCAGCTCTGAAATGGGTTGCCATCTGTCAAGTAGTCAAATGTGTACATTTTCAGTGATAATATAAATAAATCAAAAAGCAACAAGCAAGAAAAAAAAAGAGGAAACATCAATTCTTTTTTTCTTGCTCATAGAACATACTTAAACATTGCTCCTAGGTATTTTCAAAAGTGAGTAAGTTAAATTGGCTAATGCACAGTTAATACCTGTGTTGCTAGAAATGAGCTGATAAAACTGCTTCAGGCATAGGAATTTTACAGGAATAAAACCTACAGAATTTAACCCCACTGTAATTTGTTTCAGTATAACAAGGACCTTTAATATCCTAGCCACTATGTAAGCAATATTATTTCACAGATGATCAAATAGAGTTGCTGCTCCTTTGGCTTTTCCATACAGATGTGGGAATTTTAAACCATATCATAGCTATCTATTAATTTCATTTAGTGATTTTTAGCTTTGTGATTGTTTGCAGCCTCTGAAGAACTTGCTGCTGGAGGCACAAGAAGTGTAAGCCTCTTGTGGTGATTAACTTCCGAGGTCCCTCAGAAGCAGTACATGGACCCCGCAAGTCCACCTACCACAAGCTGAAAACCACAAAGTAAGACAGAAATATCACTAACAGTGATGAATGAATTGACAAGAAAGACATAAAAAGGCAGATATCAGCAACACAGGAAACACTAGCCTGACCTAAGGGAGTGGTCTTTAATTCAGTGGCTTCTTTCTACCTCTGCTGAATGTCAAATTTTTCAGAAGACAATATAAAATGAATCACAAATGTTCAGGGGACCTTTCCTGAAACTCCTTATATTATGCACTGAAAATAAAAATGTTTCTCTCCATTATATTATTTGTTATTCTTTCACTGTAACAACATATGTATACATCACTGAAATAGCCTGTGCCTTCTAAATCTTTTAGAAGGCTGCTGTGCCTGAGCTATGTAAAATTTTGTGGTAAATGAGTTTGACAGTCCAGTCACGTATTTTTAACAGTAGTATTTCTTTGTGATATATGTACGTTTATTACTGTTCACTTTAGGGAATGGCTTCATACTGTATATGTTGTGAGAACAGAAAAAAATCTCAGTGGACACCCAGTTTCGGTTTGCACTGGATCTGAGGATATATACAAAGCATATTTTGAAATGCTACATTAAATACTTTCCATCTATCACCTGCAGCTCAGGGATGGGAAAAGCCTGACTAAGAAGAGACTTAGCCAGGATTCTGCTCTTCCAATTTCCATTCAAATCAGAAGTTATTCTTTCTGGTTATTTCCATATTTTTCCAAATATTCAAGGAAAAACACAACAGGCATAGCAAAACAAGCATCTTTCTTAAATTCCCCTTTGCGTGACAATACTGACATGTTAATGTTTATGTCTTATGACTTTATTATCCTAAGCACAAACAGTTGACCTTGGTTAGCAATGCACCAAATGCACTTAATTTGCTGAACAGAATAATAACTCATCCTTCACTTGCAATGTAGAAATTCAGGCGCCTATTCAACAACTTTGTAACAATGGTTAATAAGACAACCTTCATCAAGAGGAAATCCATTCAGTTTCAGTTTAATTGGTTTTCTCAGTTGCTGGAACTCAGCACGTCATGAAGGGTTAAAAAAAGAGAATTAAACACATTAATTAAAATGTACTATGCAGCCATGTTTCAGCACAATGTGCATCATAAATAAAAGATGTGTTTGCGTGCATCGTCTGTACCTCAAAGAAACACATGCTTGGAAATAGGCAAATATGATTTACAGCTAGAGTAAAGAGCTAGAGTACAGTTAGTTTCTTTAACAGCTCGAATTCTGGGCAAGAAGAATGGATGTTACATTTTATATTTCATCTATTCAAGTTCTATATCCTACATAGTATATCCTACACAGTGGGAACTAATGCAGTTTTAAATTGGAAAGGTGCCTACTGGCTTGGATTCATGCATGCCTGATGCATGTTCTGTTAGTTTTGTTAAACAATAATTTCTGTGTGAATATAAAAACTGCTAGAATAGGTATGAGTAAATTCCTTTTGTAGCGGTATTTTTCGTATTAAAACTGATTGTGAAAGCACCAACAAAGACTGAGGGGAGAGCTGGTCAGGAATTTTCCCTAGAAAGTGCTGATTCATCAGAAAGGGAATGTTTCAAGTAAGTCCACTTGTTTTGACAAACCTGGTGAGAATAGTGGTTGCTTTTGTCATGGGTTTCTTATTTCTGTGGCTCTGAGGTTGCTTTGTTAACATGACAGTTCCAGGTCTGGCAACTATGGAGTTTCCAGGGGTCTAGAGTGTCTTTGAAATCCAGATGCTTGGCCCTATAGCAGGGAATCTGGAGAGTACTTGTATACCTAATGCTGTAGCATCTAATAAGAGTTATGAATACATCTTCATCTGCCCTTGCTAGAAAAAGTCTATGAAGAGATCACAGAAAAAAGAAATCAGTAGCCACCAGACTGCAGAAGATTTATTGTATTTCCAGGATAAGGATAATAAGACTCCAGCTCAGTAGTGAACCTAATTTTGTCTTTGGCTCCAATCAGGGTTGAATACGATCCACAGTGAACCAGAAGCCAAGTCAAGGAAGAGTAAACAGAGGTATGGTCTCAACCTTAAATCAGAAGACACTCTGTTTTTTATCCCAGTAAGGCATCCCTTGAAACAGATGGGACTAACTTTGAAAGAATGGTGGTATGGGTTCCTCTGGTTCCTCCGGGCTCTTTCAGCTTTGCCTGTCAGTGATCTTCTGAGATACCTGAAAACTCACATGGAAACTCACATCTTTGCACTGGCAAAATTTTGAACATTTTCTTTACCAATCATAGCTACTAGGGCTATACATTGAAAAAAAAAAAAAAAAAAAAAAAAAGCATCAAAAGCTGAGAAATCAGAGAACAAGATAACAGCTTGAGAGTGGTGCTGGTTTGTTATGCTGCCACAAAACAGATCAATCCATGCCTTGAAGTGAACACCCATGTGTACATCCTTTTCAGCTGAGGTGTCTGCAAAACTTAAATAGCTCTTCTTCTGCCACATTCTGCTATCACGAATCTCTAGCCTCTCTCTGGCTGCTTCTATCAGAAATATTTTTCAGTTTCTAGGTTTAATTGCCTGCACCACTAACAGCTGGTTGACAAATACATGTTGTTCAACAGTTACAGAAGTAGGGCTGCACCACTAACTGGTAAAAGTAGATGTCAGGACTTCCAGAAGATGAGACAAATCTACTGCTGAAAACACAAAGTACGCTCTGGCAACAGAAGCCCTGAGACTTATAATCTTCCAGTGCTTTTGTGGTCCTGCTATTGTCCTATGCAGAGTGAGCACACAAGGGGACTGAACACATATTCACAGCCTGTTAGCGCAACTGACAGGTGAAGCACACACATCCCGTAATCGTTGATGAACATCCAGTACAGTACTATTCTGAAAAATGACTTGATTGATAGAAAAGGGTCCATCTTAAAATGGCTCCACTCTCGTCTCCCACCCTGCTCTACTTTTACAGCTAGAGGTAAAGCAGGACATCTTGATGTGACAGCATCTTTACATGTGTAGAGCCCTGGGCCTTTTCTTGAGATTATTCAGTGTGTAAGGCAGGAGATGTACCTCCCTTGATTTTTATACTGCTTCAAGTACATAATAATACCCATTATAATCCTGGTAACGTCTAAGAAGTAAACTCTTTCGGTAGGTATTTTTGCGACACCTCCCCTGAGTTCACTTACTGTATCTCAGTGTCATGCTCCTGCAACAGCAAAAGTAGAGATCAGTTTTGTCTTGCAGCCACAAGACAGACATGTTTCATATACGTTATGCTGCTTATGTTAAGGCTGAGTACCTGAAAGAAGGTTTTTCATCCAGCTCTATTTGCTAGCTATGACTGAACTCCCACTGCAGAAATGCTACCCTATCAAACAGCCTAGGTTCTCCTATAGGTAACCAAATTCATTGTTATGGATATTCATTATTCCTGAATTTTTAATTTATTGCTTCTTGTTCTTAACAAGGATTTTTACATTATAAATACAAACTTCTAAAGAGACCACCTTACCATTTTTATAACAGTACATAATTTTTGGAGAGTTGCTGCCAAGGTTGATGCTGGGAGCAGCGAAGGTTATTTTAGGAAAGTTTCCTCATTCTCTTCTATTCAGAAGGGGAGAGAAGTTCTTGCCCTACAAGGCTGTGCATGTTCTCTCCTAATATCTTTTGGCATTTATGATGACTTTAGATTGTATGTAGTTCCAATGAGTCGACGTTACGGTTGATATGTTGTCTGTATATTTTACGTAAAATATAATTTTATGCTTAAGACAAAATTCTAGTGCTGTTTAGATCCACAAAAAGCTTTATCTTCTATAAAGATTTTCCTTTCTTAAAGTTTTGAAATAGCAAAAGACTTTCATTATTGACATAAATGCTTATGCTGTGAGAAGAGTTTAAATCTCACAGCCTATGTTTCTCTGTGCACATGCACACACACACACACAACTTAGACATTTCAAACATGAAAAAGAAAGTCTGGTCCATCTGTCAGAATACAGAATACCTTTGCAGAAACTTAATGGCATTTTTTTTCCTTATACCAGTTTCCTTATACCGGTATTTAATGATCTGATGAATTCCTCTTGACTGTAAATGTTAGGCTGGGCTCCTCTTGAGCAACTTTATTTCACAATATTTGAACCAGCACCGGGAGGAAGTAGAAATGGCATTTATAACAAAAACCATAACCGAGAAAACTCTTTGAGAGTACAAACAAAGCCCTGAGGAATAATGACTGCTTCTCTCAGAAGTCTAAAAATGTCATCAGTTACAGCTGTTGTAAAATAAGGTACAGGCAAGGTGGGTTTGATCCTGTAACAAGGGTGAAAAGGAATTGATTGAAACTGACATGAAAGAAATTCCTTAACGGTTTGATTGGGACTTAATGTTTTCCAAGAAATCTGTGATAAAACCATTGAAAATCCATTAAGAGTCGGTTGTTATAATTTATAACACAAAAACAAGAAGGAGGATTGAGAGACCTAATTAGAGCATAATAGTGATAGCATAACACTTTGGGTAACATCCTGTAATGGATGTTGACACTGAAATTAATGCTTCAGACATGGTATGCTACTCAAAGAGAAAATTTCAGTCTTCTCAGATATAGATGTGCTGAAAGAAAATTAGGGAACTCTGTCCACAGCTGATAACAAAACCCTTAAAAACTCCGTACAATGTTTCTTTGATAATGTTTTATATCTCCTATATATTTGGTTATTTTTAATCCTAGACTTTTTTCTTTGCTCCATGGAGCATACTTAAAGGCATTACAGGCATAAAGGCAAAACATGTAAGTATGTGATTAGAGTTCTTACTGAATAAGTCTTCTTATACAATTAAATTTATATACATGCTTAAATGCTTTGCTGGCCTCAAGCCACAATGCAAGTTAATGTGGTCAGGAAACCAAACCCTTCAAACTATTGGACTTGTTGATTATTCTTTTATGCAGAAAAATGCTGGCAACTGACCCAGAATACACTCCAGTCTCTTCAGGCTGCAGAGACTGTTAAAGGAAACAATACACATTTTCAGAAATTAGTTTGACATTGCAAAAGTTCACCTTGACAAACTGGGAGCCAATTAGATGCCTAGGCAATAGACAGCTACATGAAGAGACAGACCAAACTGGTTGTTTCTGAAAAGAGCAAACTTGATGGGTAGAATCTAAAAATGCTACTTTACACAATGGTAATACAACAAAGAAAAAATGTACTCACAAAACATATTTTGGCACAAAAGCAAATGCATGAAAACTCAGAAAGAACTGTCTAATTTTGGTCAAAAAATGGTTAAGGGGTCACAGAGTTTTAGTAAAGCCAAATTAAAAGCTAAAACAGAAAGAGAACAATAAATAAAATGATCACTTATATTAAACCTGGTAACAAATTCTAGCTGAATTCAAATAATACCTATAGTAAATTAGATCCCTGACATCACAAAAATCAATGTATGAGTCCATTCACAAAATGACAGCACAGCTTTGTGAGGTTCTGTTGCCTTGCAAGGTCCTTCTAGGCTGAAGATCTGCTTTGGGGTGTCAGCCACTGCGTCTCATTTAGGATGGCATTTTTTGGGACCTCCTTTCTGTCTCATCATATACATCATCAACGAATATATTGAACAACACTGGTGACAGTTTTGATGTCTGAAGTTGATTGCTTGTCACCAGCCACCAAATGGATGTTGCCTTCTTTGTACTTGATGGTCTGGCCAAATTTGCAGCCCATCTAGCAGTCTGTCCAGCCCAAGATTACTTGGCTTCCTGCTCAGGAGACTGTCAGGGACAATGTCAAAAACATTATGAAAGTTGAGCCATATGACATGCACCACTCCCTGTGCCCACAGAGCCAGGCATTTCATTGTAGAAGGCAATCAGGCTGATCAACCATGATTTGCCTTTGGTAGACCCACCCTTAACATTTCTGATTACCTTTTTTTCATCTATGTGTTTGCAGGGCTGGGGGGAAGGCTGATCAGTCTTTAGTGTCCTGGATTCTCATTTTTCTTAAAGATGGGCATATTGTTACCTTTTTTTTCCAACCATCAGAGACCTCACCCAATAGCCATGTCTTTTTCAGAGATGATAGACAGTGTACCAGTCATCTCTTTCAGCACCCTTGGCTGGATCTCACTTGGCCCCATGGATTTGAATACATCCACTGTCACTAACCATGTCGCCCTCCACTACTGGATGCCCCTCTGCTTCCCAGACTGGACCGGTATATGAGATATTTGGGAGCAGGCTTTGTCTGTGAACACTGAGGCAAAAAAGGCATGACATTTTTTAGCCTCTTCATCGGCTGTCATGAGTTTTATTTTCCCCATTTGTCAATGGATCGATATCTTCTCCAAAATTTTGTTCTGAGCACTCCTGTGGAATCTCTTCCTGTTACCCAATAAGTCCCTACCTATTTTTAGCTTCATCTGAGCACTGGCTTTTCTGATCTTGTCCTTAAGTGCTGGAACAATGCTTTTACATCCTCCTTTGTTGCTTGTCCTCGTTTCCACTTCTTGTATGCTCTTTGTTTTGCATTTTAATTCACTGAGGGGCCTTGTACTCAGACAAGTGGACCTTTCACTGAAATTCCCAGTATTTCTGTCCAACAGGATAGTTTTCATATGAGCTCTCAGTAAGTTTTCTTTATAAAATCAGACTAACTCTTCAAGACATCTATCTCCTTCATGGCTACTTTCCATGGAATTCTGTTTAGAAATTCTCTAATTAATTCAATGTTTGCAAGTCCAGACTCCTAACTATGCAACTCCCCTTCCCAGCCATCCCCGGGATCCTAAAGTCAATAATTTTGTGGTCACTGCAACCCGAACTGTTGTCTATAGCCACATTTGCCATCAGTTCTTCCTTGTCTGTGAGCAGCAGGTCAAGTACAACCTTAATGCTTCTCGCTCTGCCAGCATTTGTATTAGGAAATTGTTACTGATGTCCTCTAGGAAGTTCTTAGACAAGAAGTTTCAAATCTTCTTAAATTTAGTTGGGATTGGTCTTCCAAAGTTATATCTTTCATCTTTCCTCATCATCTTTACAATCTTTTTTTACAGATGATTATACTTGTGTTGGAATGACAAATAACTAAATCAGCAAACCCTAATTGTAACTTTTCTCTCTTTTTTTTTTTTTCAGTTTGAAAAAGTCATTCCAGTCTTGAAATATCTGAGGACAACAAAATCCTGGGAGTCAGTAAGCTTGCTGATATTTCAAAATTCCTCCTGTCTTTGTTCACAGATTTACTATTATATATTGTTAAGCTTCGGTGAGATATTCAGGACTGCATTCAACACAAGTAAAGACATTTCTTGCCATGGGAAGACTTAATCATAAAAAAAATACACAGACAAAGTAAGATGCCCTGGGAAAGCTTGAGGAAGGAACTAATACAGAGTTTTCTGTAGCTTTATTTTTCATTTTTTTGTTTTCCACTTTCTTAATCCCACTTTCAGAAGTGACATGGAAAGCAAGCATGCTGATATTCAGGTGTGGTTTTGTGATCATTGCAGTCATGGAAAACATTGAGTGTTAGGAGGGATCTGAATAAAAAGATTGTACTGTCTCTGTGAAAATGAAAGCAAGATGGGTAACAGACAAGAAACTTGGGCAAGGAAGGGAAGGAAGGAAATTAATGCACTGGGGATGATAATACAGCTGAGGTGAGGAAGCCCTTTTCTGCAGGGTAGTCAGATGGCTTTTTGAGTGCCAGAATAAACAATTGCCAGGAAAGAGAGCATGCTGTGCAGGTCTGAGCAGTGCAGGGGAATGACTGACAACAGATCCACACTTGTGCTGGGTAAGCTGGTGGAGCTGTCTGACACATGGCCAACAAGCCAAGGGGTTGTATAGTGCTTTACCTGTGTAAACAACCCTGTCTTTGAGCTAACCAACCGAGAGAGAGAACTCTACTCCCATGGCCATAAATCTTACATGCTTCTGAAGCACTATGAGTTTTGACTACCTACCACTGTGCTGTATACAGTAGATATCCCATGAGAGGTTCAGCTTAGAAACACTTATGAGGGTGCGGGTTTCTCCTGGAGAGCACGTTTCAGGAAACAGATCCATTTGGGAAGAGTGTACCATTAGTGATGGGGAGTTATCAAACCATTCTGACAATTCATTTCAACAGAGTCAAAATGTCTGAATTGGTAATGCCCAAAAATGGTTTGCCCCTCTTCCATTTGGACTTTGTTATGTCAATGTTTATGTCATGGCAATCAAATATCTTTGAATATTTTTTGTGAAATTCAAGACAATAAGTAAAAGCATCGTTAACCGAATTTCTTTTGATGAGCTTGTACTGAAACATTTCAGAAATCAGGCTTCACAGTAGTGTTTGAATTTTCATTCAAAATTGACACGGAGAGGGACTTTTCAACTGTTGGAATCTCATGAAATGTCACATCTTTTTCTCCATGAGGCCTCATTCTGACCTTATCCAGGAAGAGAAGGTGTGAGACACTAGATTGAAAAGGTCCCACTTATTTTCTATGAATCTTCTGAAATAAAGAAAACCATTTTCTGTCAACTCTGCCCTTTCTCCGATGAACATAGCCCTCTAGATACTAGCATAAGCAGATGGCATAGGTAGAGTAAATTCTACAGAGTTCTTGTGTAAATGGTGTGCAGCTTGCAGGGCTTGTCAAGTCTCTCTTTTTTTCACTTTTAAAGGTCATAGTTACACGTCAAAAAATTTATGATGCCATTGGAGAGGGTTCATCTGTGTATACCTGCTTAGAAAGAAGATGGTGCAATTTGTAATTACTGCAGAAGAAATGCTATATTGTTCTCCACCAGAGTTTAATCCAGAACCAGGGCAGATGTGACCCTCATTGAAAGCACTTTTCATTATTTAAATTGTCACTTTTGTCCCTTAGATTGGAAAGCTAATACAAAGTGTCCACTCCAAACTCTTCATCAGGGACTTGCAGTTGCTTCCAGGCAAATTTTCTGTACTCTGCAGATGAAGCTGCAACCCTCTGCACCTACAGCGTATAGAGAGGTGGTACCACCTTCAGGAGGAACACCGGAGTCAACTGACTTTAAAGCTTTCCTGTCTGTAGAAATGATGGCCTTTCTGCTGGCAAAAGCTGGTCTTGCTCCATTGTCTTGTTAATGCTTTGCCAGTTTATACCAGCTGAAGATTTACTCCCAACCAAGCATTTCAGTGCTGTCAAGCATTTCTCAGCAGTCACTTTACACATTAGCCATTCCACTGAATAAATGAAAATAGCTAAAACAAATAAATTTTGTCTGTCAATTGAAGCATGAGAAAAAGAAATACCTGTGCACCTCAGTGTTTGGTATTTTCACTTTTCTCAGGAAGCTAAAATAGTTCGTGGTTTTCTTGGCTCGTTTTATTCCCAGCCTTGAACAGACTGTCAGAGTAAGAACAGCGTAATACCAACCCAAATGAGAAGGGCCAGAGGGTATTTATTTATATGTAGGGACAAGCAATCTCTTTTTTTCTAAAGACAACTGGGCTAAACCCAAGAAATATAATAAGTCACTGCTACTTATCTGAATAAGGTTCACATGGGGTTGTTTCCAATCTCTTTTGTATTTTCTACCTTTTCTAAGCCACGTGACTACCCAAAAAAAAAAAAAAAAAAAAAGAAGGCAGGGGAGAGGAGGAAAAAAGGGCACTTTTCCTCTTTTTGACTGGAGCAAAATCATTTATACTGATGTTATACATCCCCAAAGAGGCCATGTTCTGTAGCTGAAGCCAGGGAAGGATTACTCAAAATAAAAATTGCCAATAACAACTTCCTCCAAATGAGGGCTAGCCATTCTACAAACTGCCAACCTAGGAGGCACCAAAAACAAAGCTAGCTCAACACATAACCAGCAATTACTTTCATCCTTCTCCCCTTATTTACTCTTCTAAAGGACTCATTAAGCTGAGGAATGACAACGTTTCCGTACTGAGCCTTTTTGATTACTTTCCTTTCCGACCTGAATTTATTTCTCATGACCTTTAGAACTATCAATTTAGATTTTTCCCTTTAGTCATTTGGGCTTGTGCTTGATTGAATGTGCTAGCTGTGAACGTGCTAGTGCAGTGACCTGGTGTGGCCTCTACACTGGGGACTCCATTTAAAAAATCTGACACTGTAGAACTGCCTAATCCAAAATCCAGAGCAGACTCCTAATTCTGTGGGATATTTATTAGCTTAGCTTGTGAGGCAGGAGGTTTAATAAGGTGCATATAATTCTTTACATTATAGTCCTTCTTTTTCCCTCTACATGAACTACTTGAAGAAAGGGTATATCCTTCAAATGAGTGTACCAGTGAGAAAATATAAAAGGATTGTCAGGCACCAGTATGAAAACCTAAGCTTGTTGATTTGAAGGTAAAATGTCAGTGCCTTGTTAATTAAAACTCCCAGGAGAAGTCTACCTTTTTTAATCTGGATGTGTCTCTGGGTGATTAAGTTCATGAATATTTTCTTTGCATTTCTTTCCTTTTCCCCACCCTAAAGAAAAGGAATGTATTGCCATGTTACAGACCTGTTCCAGATAAACTGATTTCATTCATTTCCCTCCTGGGCATTGATTTTGGCCTTCCTTTGGTTTGGCTTGGTTATTTCTACTTCTGCCTTCATACAGCATTGTATTCCTCCACATTCTTATTTAGTAAAAAATGAACCTGTGGCAAGACTAAAAAGTGTGAAGATGAATTAGTAATCCCACTACTCAGTGATAATGTAACAGCTTATGATAATGTTGATCAATGATGTCCTCTTCCTATTACAGTATAAGCACTATTTTTTTAAGAAAGCACATTGTTCCAAAATGTGGATACTTAAAATCTATAGATCATTTTTCTTTTACTGATAATTTTTCAGAGTAATATTTTGCCTAGAAAAGGTTACATTTATCACTTTTATATTTTATCAGCATGAAAAATATATTCTTGATTTTTTTCTTCAGAATTTGTTATTATGTTGATGTGGCCTTACTGAAAGATTTGAGATCTTTGAGCTGCTAAACATATTACAGTATTAAGAATGTTCTGAAAGTCTAAATTTGATAGTTTGCCTAATATTTGGAAATGCCATGGGACCTAATCCTATTTGAGACCTGAACAGTAGACAGATCAATAAATACACAGTCACATATCTTTGATATTTCATTGTACTTGGTACCACAATAAATTACACAACACCATAAAAACAACTTTAAATTTAATACACAAATTCAATGAAAGGCAGGTTGAATTTAAGGAAAACAAGACATTTTACATTCTCAGGCAAAAGGCTAATGTAATATTCAGAAAGAAAGAGTTTTAGCTGCTGTAGCCCACATGCACCTATGAACAGGTACAAAGACAAGCATGACTGTGAATATTGCTTATTTACTACTTATCTGAGAACACGGCTATTTGAGAGCAAAGCCCCAGAAAATAATTACAGAGTGATAATTTTAGCTCCAATGAATATGTTCCCTAAAGCTCCATGCCCTCGTGCAGCTTGGGTCCCTGTGGCTTCTGACCACTAAATTCCAGCTGTAGTGGCAGCTTCCTTTACACAAATTACCACTCCTGTCATTTTGTTCCAAGCTGAAATCACCAGCTAACTCTACGCAGTTGTTTCATGCTCCATTTTGTTTTCTTTGAAAGCAGTTGATGTAATTCCACGCTTCACAGTGCTTGGTGGGACATCTTAATTAGACAGAGATATTTCAAGGAAGACCAATACCATTCAGCAGAACATCTTTCTACCCCTGCTGTTCCAAAATTGGTGCATAAATCCAGATTGCTTAAAGTCAAGAGCTGAGGGTTTGTTTTTTTTTTTAACTGGCCTTTAGCAAATTCAGAATTTATCAGAAATTTATCGATAGTACTTAGTGCCGTGTGCTGTTGCAAATTTCATACTTATTACCCAAGCACAGTTTATTCTGAAAACGAGTCCTTTCACAGCACAAATCACAGCTGAAAACGTATAGTATGATCAGCACCAACTTTCTTGGATTACTTTCCAAAGCAGATGAAGAAACATCCTAGTGACTGGCTGATAAAAGAGATACTTTGCTTCTCCTTCCACATGGATTCACTTCTGCAGTAAATGCTGCTCCCTGGAGAGAAGAAATTCAGGTGCACACCTGAGTCCAAACAGAGTTCTCGGACACCAAGCAATTCTGTAATGCACTTGACAAGATAACCTTGCTGGTGCACTGATCATTTTTTCCCATTATTCTTTACACATTTTGCACTAATAATTCCTTGTACTAGCATGGAGAAAGAATCCTGGGAGCAGGCACCCGATTCCTGTTCTGAGCCTAGTGTCCAAATCTACAGCAGCCTTGTCGACTGCTCTCTCCTCTTGCGACCACACATTTTGCAGGATGAGCCGGCTTTTAAAAGAGAGGCACAGTGTCTGCCCCCAGCCAGCCTAGCCAAAGCTGGCAAGTAGGATATACAGGCTCACAGTCTGTATATGACACTCGCCCAGATCTCATGCAAAAGTGTAAACCAGGCGATACAGATGTGGCCAAACCAGTAGTAGGTAATTAAAGGACAGCTGTTTGGTGAAAGCAGGTCAATGTGCTTTTCAGGAAAATAGCTTTCTTTAATAAATCTGTCACTGCAGGGTTTTTTTGGATAAAATTACAAGTTTAGTTCGCAAAAGGAGTGTGTTTTCATAACAAATTATTGCAAGGGATGCAATATGATTCAAAATCATTTTCAGATGGAAATGTAAGAATATATATGAATGTGTAACAACAAGAATTAGGGCAATGGTGCTTATTTTACTCTACTTTGTTTCTCTTTTTACATAGAGCTATTTAGTCTTTCCTTCACTCAACAATATAATTATATGTTTATTCACACAGTACTTTGTCTTTTAGAAGAAATTTTCTAATCTGGTAGTACTAACTCATACAAAAATTTTCTAACATTATGTGTATTTCTCATTGGACCAAACATAGTCATTATGTTTCAAACATAGTTATCACTCATTCCTTAAACACATCACTAATGATATTTTTTACTTTAGGTTCCTAACCTGTTTTTTGTTTTGACTTGGCTGGTGCTTTATTCACTGGAGCGTTTCTCTTGTAAACCAGACAAACATTCCTGATAAATGTGCTTCCAAAGCACTAAAGCTGAACACAACTGTCATGCATTACATACGCTATCTCTGTTTCTTGATGTGTAAGACCTGTAGGTGAAATCTTCCATGCAGCTCAGTCATGCAAACACTGGCAATCTGCTAACAAGGAGGAGTTTCTGCCTGCTCTATTTTAATGAAGGCTACCAATATCTTCCCACATCCTGCTTCACTTCTCTTAGACACAGCACTGCTTGCTGGGAAGAGTCCTTCGAAGATGCAGTGAATGTACTTATCAGAGGTCTCCCACTTTGTTTTCTTCCCTTGTGTCAGACCAAAGAATGAACAAGCTGGAGGTATTGGTCTGTTCAGCCTAGTGGCCTGCACTGGGCTTGGACATCAAGGCTACTTTGCAAATGAGAAAGGAAAGGTCTGACACACAGAGAATGCAGCTTCAGGTTCCTGCAGCACAAAAAGAAGGTAAAATAAAGTCAGCAGAGATTAGCATTAAAAGAACTGTGTCTAAACTTCACCGAGGAATGTGTATATGGTATACAGGCAGCCTTTACCAAGCTGCAAAGCTTCCTCATAGAAGATCTGTTAGAGCTGGGAGAGTGAGATCATCACTGTTGCCTGTATCACATAGTATGGCCTCTAATAGTGCCCAAGGATTTTTGCTAAGCAACTGGCAATATCACTGTCAAAAACAGATGAGCACAAAAAAAAAAGAAAAGAATAAAGTTCTAAGAGCAAAGAGGCAAAACCAAAATGTGGGCTTGGTGAAAATAGTGGGATTCTGTTACACATCTAAAGGTGATGAATATGTTTTATATGGGGAATGAGGGTCTGGTAAAACCAGATTTTAAAATTCCCCTCAAAGTAAAGGTTAATTTACTGAAACTGCCACTGTTAACTTAGGATGTAAACATTGGGTACCTCGGTTGATGGCACTATCTGAGAAACAGAGAGCACAAAGTTATGGACATTCATATGAACCCCATTTCAAAGCAAAGCATTGCTGTCAGAGCTAAGAATTACTAGAAGAGCATCTGGACATTGTTCAGCACCAAAGTAGTCTCAGCACATCTGAGCTGAGCTGAGATCTCAGCACTGGTCTTCTGTTTTCCATTTTGGTTTCTCACAGTGATTTCATGTCCTGGCACACAGAGTAAGGTGGGAGTATAGGATGCCTGAAGGACATTGTGGTGCTGTACAACTACACACTACTTTGAATGAAAATGAGGTAATGAAGTATCACTGCAAGAAGAAACTGGGTGGTGAAAATGCTCTCATGATAGTCAAGCCTAAGCACAGGGTCTTTCATTAGCAACAGCTGTCTCAGTTCTGAGTTCAAAGTGCACACTTGTCATTTCAATTTCGTGAAAGTTGCTGCGCTCTTGTCACCTACGGTCTATTGAAATGCTACTTGCAGGCATCCATGAGAGACAGAAATCCACAGAAACAGAGTCTGGAAGAATCATGCATTTTTATTGCATTTCCAAGCTGTTACCTTAACAGAGGTAGGCTGTGTATTACAAATGTGCTTCAGACCTGAGAAAAAACAAAACGCTAGTGGTGTGTTTTCAACTTCAACAACTCTGTCAAATACTGGGCATGTCAGTGGAAAACACAATATCTACTCAAAAAGACCTAGCAGCTATCTGTAAATGTAGCCTGATATTAAAAAAGAGATTGAGAAAGCTAATAGCCCTCAGTTGCCTCTTTTTGTTGTGCCCTGCTGAAAGCCAGCACAGCGGGGAGCGGGGACTGCGTGAGAGGCCAGGACTAGCTGTTCTGGTTGAAATGCCTGTGTTAGGCTCTGATGATACAACTGGAAGTCTCGTGCCCTCTCGGACAGTGTCAGGCCTCATTATCACTCTACAGGGGACACATTGAACTGGTAGAGTTATATTATGAGAAATTGAATTACTCACAGTGCAGAGGTCCTGAAGCACTCTGCAAATTACTGCTGCGTGCTCAATAGGGAGCCTTAAACCAAGTAAGCTTTTCCATGGGCAGTCTGTGTTGGGGAGCTATGGCCGCCGCCTCCTCCTCCTCCTCCTCCTTCTTCTTCTTCTTCTTCTTCTTCTTCTTCTTCTTCTTCTTCTTCTCATCATCATCATCATCCTTCATCTTCATCTTCATCATTATCATCATCATCTCATGCACACACAGAGAAGTACACACACTCCCCCACATTTGCGTCTGTGGAGGGAGGAGGATCTGCGTGCGCAGCCAAAATAACTTTCACAGGCAGATATGGATAACTTAATAAAGTTCTTTATTACTTTCTTGCCAGTCACCTTGTAATGTATAGCAGGTAAAAAAAGATAGACATTCTCGGGGAAATGGTGGAAAGTTGGTCTTTTGGTCCTCAAGATGTCTAAAACCTGGAAAATTTCAATAACTATCTGTTCATATCAGCTTTGTACCTGTGTACTACCCTCAGGGTCTCAAGAAGCAGAGCAGAGAATTGCTTTTGCTTGCAGCTACTTCTTGAAATCTCCAAGAAGTGGCATCCAGCAAACATTAGGATCACAAAAAATTAGTCTAGGGCAACCTTGATATTCCTTTCCCGCTGGAGGCGCTGCCAGGGAACGGAGATCAGAAGTGTTGTGTCAGCCTTGTGCTACACCTCTGCAGAGGGGGCACATTACTATTATTATCCTGTTTATGATCCTCATTTTGTAGAGCAGTATGATGTTGTACTGTTTGCTATTATAAGCACTGGACAAAAGTAAATTCCTGTCCAAAGAACTGAAACTTGTTATAAGCACAGTGCAAAGCTTAGGCAAAGCCAGAGCATCCACTATCTCACTTTTCCCAAAGGTTTGCTGAAAGCAATTTAACTTGCACTGGAAGAGTCAAAGTCCACTTTAGTAAATGCTTTCTTCATGGCTGCTTTCAGCCAGCCTGCATTTTGGCTGTTAAACTGAACAAAAATGATTGAAAAATACTGTTATAATGAGAAAAGGAGTTGGTTGAATTAATGATTCTCATATTGTATTTCATATGACTTCATGGTTATGAATACATTAAAAAGAAGGAAAAGAGGGGGACTATAGGGGACATCTGTGAGGAGAACCGAGACTGGAATTTCTGTACGCTATATGCATCTGTTCTAGGCAAACTCTTGTTAGTCCTGTAGTATTAAAAAAAAATAACATTGCAGAAGACTGTGTGAACTTTAGTTCAATATTTTACTTTTGCTAGTTCGATGAAGAAAGCAAAAGTAAAGCCACTTTACCAAAATTAGTTACCATAGCAATGGATACGAGTGTCATGTCCTTTGGTTCCTCAAAAACAATCCAAGTGTTTTTATTTACTGTACAACACCAGTGAGAAATCTTTTGTTATCTTTTGCTGCTTGTCCTTCTGCAGAAACAGAGTTTGTATATCTGGATCCTTTGTTATAGAATTGTTTCTAAATAACCAACAGAAGAAGGTATAGGAAGATTTGAGGAGTTTTTATGATATGAATATTATAAATAACAACATATCCAGTGTATTGTTTTTCTAGCAGCAGTTAAACCCCAAAATGACAGAAATGGAATTATATCACATAGTCACTAAATTATCATATGGCCTCTTTAATTGCGACATTAATAACAGAAGCGTACACTACAGCCCAACAGTGGAAGAGACCTCAAATTACTCACTGTGTGTCAGGCACAGTTACTGCACAAAGAAAGGGAGGAGAACAGAACATCCTAGAAAACAGATTCATTGCAGGGGCATGTATTGTAAAGGGAATGTCCTACATGTTAAAATGAACCACAGTCCCATTGCAACATGATAACTTGCTGCTTGACTCTTTTTTTTTAATCAGTCCACTATATTCCTAGGCAACATGGTCTCTCTTGAGAGCTATAAATATGAAGGATAAAAAAGGATATTTTACTGAGCTGTTTTGCCTTCAAGCTTTGCTTTTGATTAATGACATAATTGCATTTCTTCAGAGGATGCTATGTAAATAAGATTTACCTTCTGACATGATGGAGTGGGGAAGAATTTAAATAATTTTAAAATTCTCAGTCATTGCTGACTTTTCACTGTTTTGGTTTTGTGGAAAATGTCCAGTTGAAATCTTAGGAAGTACCTCCAGTGATCGATATAAATCAGGACCCTTGAAAAGTAATGAAGAAACGAGCAAAATATCTAGCTTTGAAATACTTAGAAAATTGATTGGACACACTCATGGGAATGGATTCATTAATAAGACACGAAGTCTTTCATCAGTCAGTCAGTCATTATGTTCTTATAGAAGTGTAATGCATTATTTGCAGCAGTATACACGTAGTTAAAATACTTGAGGTTAGCTCCACTGACTTTAAACACTTGTTTAACATGCAATAATTGGTGCTGAGTGAAAACTACCTGTAACAACACTGTTTTATTGAAAATTTGAGCATTCAGTTATGGTGAATTTTTTATTATATGAAACAGTATTCTCATGCAAATTGTCCAAATACAATTATTTCTATCAGGTAACTGGGAGAAAAAATATTTCATATATTGTCACCCTGATTTTCCAAAATTTTTTAATGTTTAGAATAAATTTAAACTTGTTTCCATTTAAAAACTTTAATTCCCCTCCAGTTCAAAGTATTCCTCATTTTCAGCTTATTCTTCCTTTAGCCCACTCCACATCAATGGGTAAAAGAAATGGAGAATCCACATTTTCTTCCTCATTTAAAAAGTAAATTTTATTTTTTGAGGAAAAACATTTGCTCCATAATTTTAGACCTTTCTATTGGCTGGTAGCACAGATGGGCATTACCCTTTGTTCAAGGCTTTTAAATCCTACATTTCTGTTGAATACATCCAGGTCACTTTGTACTCCAAAAGGTATGGCTGTTGCACTGACAATTTGCAATCATATGAAATAGAAACTTTCAGAATATGCTTAAAGTCAGGAGATATATGTTACAAACACATCATCTACTTTCTGGCATCGTGCCTGTTATTAGAACAGGGGGAAATAAAAGTTTTTCATCTGTAACACAGGTAATACCCCATCTGCTTCAAAAGCTCTCAGTGAAACTGTTTTGATCTCAACACTTGACCTGGTGTTAGATTAGTATGAAATACTACTTTTCCTACAGTGTGAGCTAAACCAAGAGACTAAAAGTGAACAAGCCACATATTCTTCAGATCAGGTTAAGCACAATATTGATTGTTTTCTTCTTCTATATGTCAGTGCTGTGCTTCCACATATATTTTTTAAATCCCAGATGTTCAGGACCAAACACGAATAAGAAAAGCTGGGAGTTAAACTTTGTGAGTCTTACCTCCCCCAGCATATATTGACAGAACAGGACTCTCCGCTGCCGTGTATGTCTGATTGATTTTGATGCTTTACCTCCTGGAGGGCTCCTCTAGGCCACTGAGCCGAAGCCCTTGCTTTTACCAGCAGGCCTCTGTCCCCTGGTAACTGTGCTAATGAGGAATGGCAGAAGAAGGAGCACAGCTTAGAGGAAGATGCTCTTGTGGGGGCAAACCTCCTGGGTTCTATTTTTAAGGATAAATGTTGGCCCTTCCTTTCCTGTTTTCTTTGCTTATCTGCTTTCCAGAGCTCAGGCCAAAGGCTGCAAGGCAGGAGATATGAGGTGGCTTTAGTATGGCTAATTAAGTTAGGTTCGCGTTGGCCTCAGTACAGCTCCTTGCTCTGTCCCAGGCTGGACTGATAAGCTTGGAGGGAGTCTGCACGGGAAATGGGGAAAGGCATTAGAAGCCGAGGTGATGACATCTGCATTTCAGTTTCCCGAATGTCAATGCTCAGATGAACAAACTATAGTAAAAAACAGAAACATGTCTCTGTAATAGATGTCTTCTATTGGCTTTATTTGGGAGGGATGCCACTGCAGTTGACAGCTGCTGTGAAATCCTAGCGGATTGGCATATCAGGGGCATCAGGGGGGAATGGCAGAGGGATGGCTGAGAGAGGAAGGACAGAGGGGGAAAGTCATGGGGTTTGAAGGAATCCCATGTTATCTGTATGAGAAGAAGTCCCACGCTCACTTGTGGCAAGCTGGGTGTACAACCTGGCCCTCTGCGGAAAGGCAGCGCCCCGGATCCCAGAAGTGACTCTGTCAGTTGGCTTGTGGCAGTGACTAAAATGTGAAGGCATCTTGACTCTTCTTTCATGACTGAGGAACATCCTAAAAGTAGCAATAATTTTAAATTATGACTCTTTACTAGCAACAAACCAGAAAATAACTTGTTGTAAGAACAAAAAACACCTGACCACCATACCTAATTTGATCCATTTATTTTGATAGTACTGAAGTTAATAATCTATAGATATAGCAGCCCATAGAAATAGAAATCTATTATATAGAAACATGTTAGTAATCGGTACTCTACATAGCAAGGTAAAGTAATTGCAGAAGAAGTCAGTGAGGGAGATTGAATGGGATCGTGAAATATGAGCTGTAAGAGTTAGGCAGAAATAAAAGAAAAGCTGCAAAAAAAAGTTACAAAAGGTGCTTTTGCAAGCAATTAAAATCTTTCAGGTTCACCAGAAAGCAAACAGAGGCACAGATCTGACAGTTCATGGTGTTTCAGAGTGCTGAATGGAGAAAATGTTTCTTGACTTTTATTTTAAGATGCTCCAACACAACTGTCTGCAGAGGTCCCATACAGTCTGTAATGGGTTAGTAAAAACAATGATAAAAGTACTTTCAAGATGTCAGTGCTTTCTGGATCTGGGAAAGTGCACTGATCCAGGACAGCCAAGCACATGAATCTGCTGGTGCCAGGTATCAATAAATTATCAGAGTCCTTCTAACTACAAAACTCCTATAGATGTCTGTGAGTGTCTGAATGGCTGAATCTAGGTGGTGGCCAAGTAGGGGTGTAAAAAAAATCAAACCAAGGTATCTTCAAGGACTGTACGTCAGAAAAAAAAAAATATATTTCTGTTGTAAAGATTTCTGCTTATTATGAGCTTATTTGCGGTGTGATTGGTTGCATAACTGAATCATTTGATCTTATTAATAAAGAAACAGGGTGTCATAAAGAGTGCCACCACAGCCCTTAGCAGCTCTGCGCAGAGGTCTGGTCTGCAAGTGATGTACCAAGACCATCACCATGCCCTGGTCATCGCAGACACACCACTCCCACAACAGGGAATAGAGAACTGCCAGCAGCTAACCCAAACGCACCAATAGTTCGACTGGTGACCGCGTGAGCTAAACTACCAGTGTCTCTTGGAAAGGTAGATATGTCAGATATGGATATTCTTTCCCCCAAGAATATATAAAAAGAAGAATTCATCTCATTATATTTTCTTACATTTTTATGCTTTTCATCAACTGGCAATAGTAGAAAATTTGCCCATTCTATCAAAAAGGAAGTTTAGGGTTGGCATATTATTCTGTTCTACACATGGAGAATGTCACAAAGATTATTGTATTACTTGTAAATGCTTATATTTTCGTTCTGTGCTAGAAATTACAGCTATATATGTATAAATAACGCATATAAATAAATACTCTCACATAAACTCATATAAATAAAATACTCTCTATTACTCTCTTCTGTAACAGTCCAAAACCAATATACCATTTTTTTTTTTCCCCAGGATAAACAACAACTGTTGAATTTGTATTAGGTATCTTAAGTTTTCTGAAGAATATTTACATTAACATTATTAGGTTCTGGTCTTGGTTCTTGTTTTAGTAAGTATTGGCTTACCATTTGGTTTGTCTTTTCAAATAAGTTTAAACATTGCTACTAATTTTTAATGGCTTGAATATGTATTTTTTTCCCCCTTGCTCTTTCCATAGCTTACTTTTGCTTGCTCTTTTTATGGTATGTTTTTATTCCTTCAGAGATACTCTGTTCCTTGTAACAATGGCAAACTGTATCATTTCAGATTTTGCTTGACCTCTGCCTCTCATCACACATACCCACCATAAATGTTTTTTCAGTGCCTCATTTAAAGATTAGCTCATTGCATTCCAGATTTTCTCTTTGACCTTTTCTCATTCCAGCTTTTCTCTTTCTCCTGGTAACTTTGAGTACCACATTTATCTGGTCCATGTCCAGCTGATAATTAGTAAGTGCCTCAGTGTTCAGCCTGCTGTTCCAGTCTCTGGATATAATTTGAATTTTTTTCCTGACAGGTGGATTGCTAGAATTCTCTCCCTTGCTCCTTCAGTGCTATCTAGAGAAGACTAAAAAAGCACTGCTCCTTTATAGGTTTATTATCTGTCTTTTTTTTTTTCTTCATTAAATTATTCTGTTTCCTGAAAATACGTCAGGAAACAAAGGCTAAATGCTGCTTAATTCTCAGTTCATTTCCAGGCACGGGGCTATCTAGAGAAGACTAAAAAAGCACTGCTCCTTTATAGGTTTATTATCTGTCTTTTTTTTTTTTCTTCATTAAATTATTCTGTTTCCTGAAAATACGTCAGGAAACAAAGGCTAAATGCTGCTTAATTCTCAGTTCATTTCCAGGCACGGGGCAAAGTCACTCCATTTGCATTTTGTAGACTTCGCTTTCGAAGTAACACTCTTGGTTTACGTTTTGTCTTTGTTTCACCACCTCTATTTACTACAGCATTAGATAATGTGTTTGATTTGTCTCCCCATCAAAATCTTAAATTTGGTCCAGTTATACTTTGCAGATTGGCAAACGTCCATTGTTTTTAACATGCAATTTGGACTGCTCCTTCTTGTGTTATCATATATCTGCTTATGTAACGTGACCATTAGGCTTTTGTGACATCTGCTGAAGAGAGTGTTGATTTACAGTAGATGATTACTTTAGGAATAATTTTTCAGATAAATGGATTGGCACTGCAAATGATTAATGCTAAAGAACCTGCAGGTAGTAAAAAAAATGGCTTCAATTATTTGTAATAGACATTCAGGATGCCCATTCACCACCTGCCTTAATAGGCTCAGAAAGACTTCGGTAGGTTGACAGACAGCAGGGAATTATTTCACAGGACCATAAACCAGCTATTCCTTGGGAAAATATGCAAAATTAATGTCTTTCTCTCAAAACTCTTGGGTATAATCCAATTGTCATACTAAAAGATAAACCGAAATTTTCCTGGATGGCCAAAACTATTCATACCAGACGCTCTTTCTCCCTATTGAGCAACTATCCTGGACAGACAAAACTGACATTTAAAACCAATAAAAATCTTTACAGTCTCCTTCCTATATAATATGTTTGTCTGAATGGGGAAGACCAGCAGGTTCAAAGTGGTATCTTCTTCCAGAGCCTTTTTGGCTTTTGTCATTTTCTATCAGTGAAATATGCAAAACTCATTCACACTGTGTTTGGATGATCTCCATCAGGTCTTTTTTAACCACCGTTTTTGTTCCTCACCTGTTCTCTGGCTTCAGTGCAATTATACCAGGTTATATTGGTTGAATATCATGCCCTTGTGGTTTGACAGGTTTTTGGTCATGAATCCTGGCCAACTGATGCTTTAAAATTAAGCTCTAAGTTAAAAGATATCCCAGGACCTGGGATGGTGTCACCATCGCAGCTGAATGAGCTCCCTTTTCCTCTACTGGTGAAGGGTAGGTGCTGGGTGAGGTGCTGGGTGAGGCTGTGCTCTGTTTCTTAGGTACAGACATAAACCCTGCCACATTGTTTTCCTCTGAATATGTTCTAATTTTCCCCTTAAATGTAAGTTTCTTTATCCTATTCTGTATTCTTTATGTGGTGGGTTGATGCTGGCTGGATGCCAGGTGCCCACCAAAGCCACGCTATCATTCCCCTCCTCAGCTGCACAGGAGAGAGAAAATATAACGAAGGCCGCCTGGGTTGAACTAAGGACAGGGAGAGATCATTCACCAATTACTATCATGGGCAAAACACCCTTGACTTGTGGAAGTTAGTTTAATTTATTACCAATTAAATCAGAGTAGGATAATGAGAAATAAAAACCAAATCTTAAAATACTTCCCCCCCGACCCCTCCCTTCTTCCCAGGTTTAACCTCACTCCCTAATTCTCTACCTCCTCCCCTCGAGCGGCACAGGGGACAGGAAATAGGGGCTGTGGTCAGTTCATCACATGTTGTCTCTGCTGCTCCTTCCTCCTAAGGGGAGGACTCCTCACACTCTTCCCCTGCTCCAGCATGGGGTCCCTCCCACAGGAGACAGTCCTCCATGAACTTCTCCAATGTTGAGTCCTTCCCACAGGCTACAGTTCTTCATGAACTGCTCCAGTGTAGGTCCCTCCCATGGGGTGCCATCCTTCAGGAAGAGGCTGCTCCAGCGTGGGTCTCCCATGGGGCCACAAGTCGTGCCAGCAAACCTGCTCCAGCGTGGGTCCACAGGTCCTTCCAGGGGCCTGCACCAGTGTCGGCTTCCCACGGAGTCACAGTGTCCTTTGGGCACCCACCTGCTCCTGTGTGGGTTCCTCCACAGGCTGCAGGTGGATATCTGCTCCACCATTAACCTTCATGGGCTGCCGGGGAGCAGCCTGCCTCACCATGGTCTTAACCATGGACTAAGGCAGGATCTCTACCTCGGGGCCTGGAGCACTTTCCCCCCCTCCTTTTTCACTGACCTTGGTGTCTGCAGAGTTGTTTCTCTCACATATTCTCACTCCTTTCTTTGGCTGCAGTAGCTCAGTTTTTTTTTCTCCTCTTCTTAAATATGTTCTCACAGAGGCACTACCACCATTGCTGATGGCCTCAGCTTTTGCCAGCGGTGAGTCTGTCTTGCAGCTGTCTGGAACTAGCTCTGTTGGACATTGGGGCAGCTTCTGGCAGCTTCTCACAGAAGCCACCCCTGTGCCTCTCCCATTACCAAAGTCTTGACATGCAAACCCAATACACTTTATTGCCTCTAAACTTATCTCTAACTTTTCCCCAAGGCATTCCCTTGCACTTTCTTCTGCTTTTACCAGGGGGTACAGATTGCTGTGGGCACTGGGCATGCTCTGACACCTGAAGAGCCTGCATGAGAGGGAACACCCCAAGAAACTCACATTCATTCTGCATATTGTCTCCCCATTTGGGGACCCGTGGGGTACTTCTCCCTGGGGGTTAAGAGTAGTCAAGCACTGCGGCAGGCTCCAAGCTGTGAGATCCACATTGCTGGGATATAGTCAAAACTCATCAGGACAAGGCCATGAGCAATCTAGTCTGGATTTGCAGTTGGCCCTGCTCTCAGAACGAGGCTACTTTAGATGCCACCAGAAGTTCATTCCAGATTCTTTCTCCCTCCTCCTCTCCCACCCTCTCTCCCTTTCTCTTGCTCCCTATCTTTCTTCTCAATGGAAACAAAACCTAGCCATTTTTCCCCCAGATGTTGAAAAATTAATTAATGGGCAAAACTGGCAGTTAGTAAGGTCAACAGTCAAAGGTGTTGACTAACTACAGCAGGACTGGACCCCATTTGGTCCTGAGTTTTAAATAATAAACTAATTCATTGGCAAAAGATAGCTGAAGTTTGAGTTGTTTTTTGCATCCAAAGTCACACTTGTGACATTGTACTTCATGTTTATGAGAAAGCGGTGTTTTGGTGCTGATGTGTAATTGGTAAAGGACAGACGGTATAATTAAACCATGAAAAGGACATAAAAATGCAGCCAAAGGACATTATTTATAGGTCACCTCTCATTTGTAAAAAAGGTTATTTTCAAGCAGAGACGTAGAAAGAAAAAATCCAATCATCCTACCAATAAATCTTTGCCTTAAAAGCTTTCTATCTGATATTTGTGAATCTGCATTTCATCCTTTAGGTCTGAAATACACTATTTTTCCCTAGTCAGCCTGTTAGCTTGAGTTCTGAGCAATTCACTTCATGAATTTTAATTACTTTTTCTGAGATATTTTTAGTGCTAGCCCTCAATGACTAGACCATTTTGTATAGGGAAATTATGGACTTTTTTGGATTTCAGCAAACATATTCAGCACACATTTAGCCAACTCTTAGAATATTTTTCACACAGGTTATATACAGTTTTCCCCTTGAGGAAATATAGCAGGTGACTTTATTACATCAATTCTTGATTTAATAACACTTAGACTCATTTTTTAAGAATAAGACTAATAATTCCTTGGGAAGTTGTACTGCCTCAGGTAAATTCATTAGATGTTCCTAGACAGGCTTTCATTTCTCAAAAGCCTCAGACTTTATTTTCCTTAATACTCTAATAAAAGGAAAGATATATTCTGAAGCAGTTTTGTAACAGACTAACAATTATTAAATAAAATTTAAGGGGAGAAATGTACCCTGATCAGTCTGGTCATTATTTTTAAGGCGTTCTAAAAAATTTAATTTTAAGTACATACCAGGTAAACCTGGTTAGTGCTTATAGGTGTAGAACAGTTATTCCCTTTGACAAACAAACTAATGGTGATTCAATCTGAGGGTGCCTCTCTCTTGATTTTTAAGATGATGGCTGTGCATTTTGGTTACTAAGTAATATATACATTTAATAGACAATTCATGAAAATCAAGCCCTATGCCTGAGAAGAAATGCCGTGAGAAAAGTCTGTGTTACTGTTGCTGGCCATAGAAGTACAAATAGATTCACCTTTTATTGGAAAGTGGTTGGAATCAAATTAACCTCTCCTGTCATGGAGAACAAGCCTAAGTGCATCTGCCTGTCAGATGTTCCGAGGTGCCATTTCCTAGCAACTAGAAAATGCTAATTCATGACTTTGATTAAATTGTCTGGGCTAGGCCAGACCTCAAAACTGCCTTTTTATGCTTTGGATTTATTTTTCTATTAAGATGCAAAGGAAGGAGGTTATTGCTGCTGTTCACATGGCAAAACAGTGTGGAGCATCATGAAAGTGGAATAAAAGGAGGAAGAAGAGGATGGAAATGCGTTGACAGGCAAATGAAAATGTAATGGTGAAAAGGACACTGGTGATGGGATGAGTCTCTTGAAGAATTTGTGGTTTTATAATATAAGGTGACGTGTAACATAAATCTTGAATACACTTATTTCTCTAAAAGCGTAAAGAAGCACCTTTCTAAGCACACTAATACGTAAAATATAAAATAAAAAACATCAAATTAGCCATTAGCAACCCCTAAACATACAAATTAATCAAAAGCATGAAGCTACACTAGATGTATCAAAATATTAGATATTCAGTCTAATGTGGCTGTGACCACAACATGGGTTTCTTGAAAAGCCCCTCTCCAACAGCCTTATGGCTCCACTATTGTTCCACATAATCTGTTTTTTCCAAACTGAAACAACCCATTTCAGATATTGCTGTGGCACCAGTTGGGGCAGCACCACATTCTCACCTCTGAGTCAAAGCCTGAGTCCCCCTGTGGTGGGGTGGATGGGAAGGTCCAAGAGGGATGGCAATGGTGGGGAAGGACTCGCAGGATTCAACAGGATGCTGGGGGTTGAAATATTAACACACATTGATTTTCAAATGTGATCATATTAAGCACTGATGAAGCTTACATGTTGGACATTTCAAGACTCAATGAGGTCAGCCTTTCAATGAGGTTATCTACATTACACCAGGAACTGAAGACCATTGATAAGAAAATATATCATGTTTCTAAGGGTAGCTTTCCTGTTGCTGCTTCTTCCTTCAGTGAAGTAACTATTTGCTATTGACATTAAAATAACTTAGCTGTAGCTATGAGCTCCGACTGCAGCTATGAGTTGGAGGTCACAGAGAAAGGATCGTGAATATCAAGTACCAGCAGTAGGAGCAGATAATCTCTCAAGAAACTAAGATCCTGTTTACATGCAAGTGTCTCTGATGATAACAGATTTTAAAAAAGGGGGAAAGTGTTTCTTCCTCTCAGCAATTATGACGTTGGCAAAAAAGAAATATTTCCATGAGGCTTTGGTAGGCTTTCATGGCTGTATTCTCTGGTGTGTGCAGCTGCTTTCATTAACAATAAAGGAAATTACACAGTTGCAGGGGGGTTGGGAGGGAAAGTCTCTGTTCTACAAGGAAATGTAAGATTTGTCCCCTGCAGCCATCTTTTGAAATGTTGTTTTTTTTGAAATTGTGTACATATCAAAGGCTGTTAGGAGTACAAAAATAAATCAATCAATGTTTTCTTAAATAAAAACTTTGGTCAGTGACTTGGAAGAAATCAAGTATTGTTTTCCCTCAATGTGGGTAATGGATTCAGAAGTGTTCTTTTTTAATTTTAAGTACTTAGTGATTTCAATCTTAAGATGCTGATAATTTAAATAATGCATCATCTTTAGCAGAAATAATTATTCTGCTTCATCTTCATTTACGTTCTAGCCGATCTGTCCATGGCTTAGCACTACAGCAAATTCATATTAACATCCTCTTGGGACTAGTTTCTTTCTTTGGCTGGAGCCTGTCAGCGTTAAGGGTGGCTCCTTTTCCTGGGAGATCCTGAGCAAGGTTGAGCAGTGGAATATGTAAAGCCTCATGAGGATTTCTTACACTGCTATAAGTGTGTGGTTTTATATATATATATATCTCTATATATGTGGTTACTTGGAAGGATAATGAGTCTAGTTATTTATCAGTGCACGTCTAATCAATTGCCCAGTGCACAGAGAAATTTTTATAGCTGATTTAATTTGGTAGAAGAGTGAAAGATAGTAATAAATTACAATGAATATGACAAAGATGCTTAATGTTCAGTGGGCTTGTTGTACCTGAATTCCTTTAGGATTGCAGTACTCTTAGAAACTGAAAACCCTTATTCTACCAGAAGTGAATATCTTAAATCATGAAGTAGTCTGCCATAAGCACAGAATATTAAATCTATAGTGAGTTTACTTCCCTGAGGCATCTCAACTGGCAGTAGATAGACATTATCTCTGCCGAGGAAAGCAGAAAACAAGATGAATATGTGAAAATTAGCAAGATAAAAATAATGTAAATAAAATAAGTGTAACACTGTGCTGAAGTACCAAAGGCATTTCAAACAGGTAGTAAGTGAGTATGAGTATTCACCAGCAGAAAGTTAGGCAGTTGCAAACCAAATTATATGGTCTTAAACTCCTTTTCCTGCAGTTCCTTCTTTTCTTAACCTTTATTCTCTTCTCCCTTGACCTTCACTGGAATTTTCGTTTTGATGTCTTACTAGACCAAATTTGACTTTCATAACCCTTGCACCCACATATCCCACTGCGCATTTTCTTACTCGCCTGTAAACAAGAAAAATGCACAACTTTGGCTTCATTGAAGCCTTGTCAACTTATAGCTCTTGTCTGAATGTGAAGCAGAATATTGACACATAGTGAACTTCTTTTTTTTCTGTACTTGTTTAACATTCTTACTTAGTTTCACACTTTCGGAGCCTGCTTAATTCCTAAAGCATTATTTTTTAGAGCAGGTTGCTTGGGGCTGTGTCCAGCTGGGTTTAGAGTATCTCCAAGGATGGAGATTCCACAAACTCTTGGGACAACCTGTGCCAGTGCTCAGTCACTCTTATAATAAAAGAATTTTATTTTTATGTTTAAATAGAATTTCCTGTATTTCAATTCATGCCAGCTGTCTCTTGTCCTTTTGCTGGGTATGCTGAGAAAAGCCTGGTTCTGCCTTCTTTTTCCCCACATCAGATATTTATATACATTGATAACATCTCCTTCAGCCTTCTCTTCTTCAGCCTGAACGGTTCCAGGTCTCTCAGCCTTTCCTCATATGTAAGATGGTCCAGTCCTTTAATTATCTTCACAGCCTTCCACTGGACTCACAACAGTAAATCCATGTCCTTTTGTACTGGGGAGCCCAGAACTGGACCCAGCACTCTAGATGTGTCTCACCAGTGCTGAGCAGAGGGGAAGAAACACCTCCCTCGACCTCTGGCAACACTCCTCCTAATGCAGCCCAAGATGACACTGGGCTTCCTTGCTGAAAGAGCATGTTGTTAGCTCATGTTGTCAGCTCATGTTGTCAGCTCATGTTGTCAGCTCATGTTGTCCATCTTGTTGTCTACCAAGACCTCCAGGTCCTTTTTTACAGAGCTGCTTTCCAGCTGGTTGACCTCCATCCTGTATTGGTGCCTGGGCTTATTTCTCCCCAGGGAAAGGACTTGGTATTTCCCTCTGTTAAACTTGACAAGATTCCTGTTTGTCCATTTTTCCATCCTGTTGAGGTCGTTCTGAATGTCAGCACAACAAATGCCCAATGGAGACAGCTGAGGGTATTAAATTAGACTGATGCTGAAAGAGAGGAGACACACCTGTCTTCCATTTTTTCCTGTCTTAAGGTGTAGATTTTCTGGTTAAATGTGAACCCCTGGAGGTGGAAGAGCCAAATGGCATTACAATGGCAGATGCAGAATGCAAGCTGTAGAGCTCTTGAATGGTCTACCCACTTCCATGTGAAGCTGGTGAAAAATATAAACCTTAAAAAAAAAAAAACCAACATGTGTTCAGGGATCCTCATGGAATATAGTGTATATAGGCTTGTTCATTTTGATTCTGAATGTAGCAGATTTCATCACTCTTGCTCATGCTGAGTAGCTCTTACAGGAGTAGGACCATTTATTTCAAATAAGTTCTCCATGTGTGTGCACTTCTCATCAGAAGAAAATATACAGAATACTACTTGGCAGTTTACCTTGAGAACGGAGCTTCACATGACAGTTAAGGACAAGCTACACTTCACCAGAAAGTTTAAAAACTATTATCCAGAAAGGAGTTCTATGATGCTTTGGGAATGGGAACTGCATGCAGAACACCCTTGAATATTGGCCGGAAATCTGGTCTTGCCTGCCCGTGCTCCATAAATGCAATTATTTTTCCCTTAGCAGATCATGCAAGACTAGAGACTGGCAGATGTGGATGAAGAAGATAGATCTGCTGCTGCAAAACTAGGTTAGCCATGTAAGATTTTAGGACTTTTATTCTCTGAACAGACAGCAGGTTTGAGTATCCAGGGGTAAGTAACTGGCCGTATTTCTGCCTCTTTCTCTGTGCAGTAATGCAAATAACCATCTCATCCCAAGCCTCAGTGGAAAGTGGTGTGTGAGGGCTGAGAGAACCCAAAGAAACATCCATTCACCATTTGCAAGGGATAGAAGTGATAAGCAGGGCTGGTCCATGACAGTGGTAGCAGCTGTTCTCCAGTGATGGCCGAGTTATTACTTTAACTTCAGGCCTCTATTTCGTTTAAACATGCACAAACTGTCTGAAAAATTTTCATATGTGGCCAGAACTTCTGATGAATGTGAGAAGGGCAAATTACAATTTCAACTAGAGAGGACATTCTAGCTCTGCATATCCCCAGAAGTCACTCTATGGTGACTTTTCCCATATGTATCAAGGCACGTTTGCAAACCCCATCTCCATGGCAGCAGCAGTTTTGAATGGGACAGAGCTATGGTGATCTGTTACACAAAAAAAGGTGTATGCCCTCCAGGGATAGGCTCAGGATATTGCATGGTATGAGTATCACCTTGAAAGTATGTGCAGGTAGAAGCGATACAGCTCAAAAGATACAAAACCACAGGGTTAAAAGACTACTTCAGCCTTGTGTCTTCTGTGAAGGAAGTTCACTGCTGAAGTAAAGAGAAGAAGCTGAAGTTTTCTTCACTCTGCTTCTCTCCCAGATACCAGACTATTTTCCCAAACCAAGGGTGAAGATTTTCCCAAAAGCACGAGCAATTATCAACACATTCACATACTACCACCATTCTGTGTTTAATTCTGTATTCTGATTACAGATGAAGACTCAGCTCCCTTTAGTCCATGCATTTCTGGTGAATTTCTGAGTACCTCTGGGATTCTAAAACTCTAACATTCGTAAAATACTACGCCAACTCCTGCTGAAGTTCTGTGATACTGGTTAAGAGTGGAATTCAACAAAAGCACAAAGCATTGGAAATGGTGGAAGACAGTTTAATGAGACTTGCTGGCACTGCCATCAAGATTAAAGTTTTGTAGCAGCAATGGCTGGTGTAATCAATCTCTAAATTCATTTTAACCTCAAGCCTCTCCAACCTCGACATAAATCTTAACAAATAATTCTGTATTTTCAGAATAATTCTCATAGGACATAGAATCGCCTACTTAAAATGCAATACAGCTACAAAATACTTATATTTATTAGTCCCATAACTAATCCAGTTTATATTAAAATCCCAAACAACAATCCACTCTCTGAATATTTTCCATTTTTTTTTTTTTAGCATTGAAGAAATCTAGGCTTGCATAAGACAGACAAAATAGCAATGATTTTTCTTCACATCTGAAATAAACATTAATAAGTTAGGAAATCTAGAGGAGTTTAAAGTTCTGTGAGCTTCACAAGCACTTGGCAAATTTGCAAGACACCTGGAGCCTCATGATACTTTTTATTTCATAAATTAAATAAAAGGAACCAGATCTTCGAAAATGAAATCAGTGGAGCTGTGTGGATGAATGCTTGCTGATGTATTTTCAAGTAGGATTTAGTGAAATGGTATTTTTCAATGTGTAAAGATTGAGTTATGCAAAGAGTTGAGAAACTTATGTATTCTTTAGTCTGCTACAGTTTTTCTACTCAGAAAAAATAAAGCAACTCAAGTGATTGACCTGGCATAAAGAAAATGAGTGGTAGTCTAAATGCACCGGACATCACTGTGCTGTTGGTGAAGTACACCATGATCTGCTTCAAGGTTAGCTCATTCAGCTTGGATACATGGGGATGAGTTTTTTTCCTCTAAGGCTGGAGGCATATTGTGCATAGTTAATTTGGCTGTAGGCAGATACCCATGCTGCAAGGAGCTGTGGCGGCTGACGAACTCAGTGCGTCCCTGCCATGCCTCCGTACACTCCATGCATTGCCCGAGGCTGTGGTGGTCTGAGTCCTCCCTGCCGTGCTTCAGGCAGCCAGAGGGGTTGGCTCACATAGCTGTGGAAATGGTCTCTCCCTTTGCAGGGCTTCCAGCAAACGTGTGATGATCTCTCTCCATCACACGTCCTGTCCAAGATCAACATTTTCCCCCACATCTCTCCTGAGAAACCAGACCTTCTGCTTTGCATGTTTTTCCTTGCAAAGACCCTCCAAGCCACTCCCAGGGTCTGGAGAGCATCCTACCCGTACCCTCAGAGGGCTGGCTTCTGGGATTCAGAGCAAGCTTAGTGCTCATGGGGGTGAGGGCAGCCCCTGTCCCACTGGTAATGTGGGGAGAGGCTCCCTGACGTGCTGCGAGGGGACTGCCACCAGGACCCTTAAGAGTTGGTTCCACACGCCCCTTTGCTATTTGGCCCCTTCCAGACCTACAGCTCCTTCCACATCACAGTGTCCAGCCATGGTCCCTCCTGAGCAGCACCTATGGGCCCATGTCCCAGCCCAGACTTGGCCCATCCCTGTCCCAAAGGACATGCCCAATGTCCAGGGCTGGGATTGCCCTGGTGTCCCTCAGCTGCCCTGCTCCTGGCTGGGAATGGGCCATGGATGTCAGACCCTGTCCTGATGGACCCTGGGAGACCCCAAAGCTCCCAGCCCAAAGGGAGCCCCAGACTCCTGCAGCAGCCAGGCAAGATTTAGGACTCATGTTGAGGACATACCTAATAAGCTAATAGAGGGAGTGGACAGGCAAAGTCCCAAGTACAAGTTTGAACTAACACTGCCATATGCACATACCCCAAATATTGCTGGTGATTTAGCTGTTTCTAATGATGAGGACTGGAGTGAGAAAGCCTTTTTATACCCCATATGACATGTCAGTATATGCTACTGTCAATCTCAAGACAAGAATCTGTTTTGTTCTACATAACAAACTCTCATAGAGAGAAGGCATAAGCTCCTAAGTTAGGAGTATGAATCAGGATCATCAAGATCATCCAGGGTCATGCTGCCATGCTACGCTACTTCTCTTCTTACTCTCAGGGTGAAGCTAGTGAGAATACAAAGCAATGTTAAAAAGCAAGGCACAAACCTGCCTTGTGAACTGCCTTTGTAATTGCACAGGTCGGATCTGGCCCAGTCTTTTTGTGCCAGCTAGAGATGGCCACCTAAAGCTGCTCTAGGTTGCTTGAGGTGCTAGTGAAAAGGGGTTTTCTGCTCTTTACTCTTTTTTTTTTATAGCACAATGCCAGCAACAAGGATAGAAATGACAAAATAAGACATAAAGGTGACCCTAAAGGAGCTCTCTGGATTGGACCAAGCCCAAGGGACTGTCCGCAACAAGCTGAGATTGCACTTACATTGGCAGTGAGATTAAAAATGTCAATACTTTTGTAAAGATTCCCCTTGCATGGATAATTAATTCCTGGGAGGCTCACTTCTGCAAATGGCATATGTTCTGCCATCTTTGATTGCAGCCTTAATTACTGGTCAGCCATGGAATTTCCTTGAATTACATACACTCTGCAGCACAAAAGATAAACTGCCAAAATCAAGGCAGTAGGATCTTTCTCACCCTTCTCTTTATTTAGTGAAAAAAAATAGTTGTATCTGGGAGGTATTTACTAAAAAGAGAAGCACTGTGACAAGAATTGCAAATCAAGCCTATGGCTGAATTGGCATCGAAGTTACCTAAGCAAGATTTCTCCTAAGGCTGATGGCTGTGAAGTCCTGAGTCACAGAACTACTGCTACTCCCACTGCTGGGAAACACTTGCTGGGAGCAAAGAAGCGAATATTGTTAGAACAGCTGCTGCTTATGCTTTGCTAACAGAGCAGAAAAAAAAAATCTGCTGTACCAGTTGCTCTTTTGTCTTTCCTGCACTCCTGAAATGCCTTATCATATTATGGTGTATAGGACAACTTCACTTTCAATGGTACCGGCATATCCCTAACTATGATTGCCGAGGAAGTCCATTCAACAGGGTGCAAAGAAAAGAATTTGGCCATCTGTTTACTATAGTGTCCCAAGGAACCATGAATATCTCCAGGGTTGTTTAGGATAAGAACAGCCTAATATGCAAGTCTGAGCACCTTTTGAAGCCTTTCAACATCCTGAAACAAGCAGTCATTTTCTAAGAGTGGTATATTTTCAGAGTTGTGTTTCTTCATCTCCATTTAAGTGATCACAGTATTTGCTGGGAAACACCTGAGAATAGGTACATATCTTCTGTCTGGTTACTCTTTTACATATATTAGGACTTTCCTGAATGCATCTAGATCAGCAGTTCTAACTGTTTGGCGCTCTGGAGCTTATAACATGGCTTTCCTAGTGAGAAGCTGTTTCCAGGGAGGCAGCAGTCTTCACGGGTCACTGCAAGCAAGAAAATGAACACCACACAAACTTATAATTAGTTGCTTACATAGATAAAGTACATTGCTACTCCTAATTAAACACCTACGTGCAACCAAGTTGGAGGTTTAAAGACAGAGCTGACTAGCTGACAGGTTCATGAGAAAACATCCTACCAAATATTTTGATCTGAAAGAGCAGGTTTTCCTCATGAGAGTTTTTTTAAATGTGGGAAAGCATCTTTCCTCACCATATTTTTACTATTTTCTAGCTTTTCCCAGTTAGGAAACACACAGTTTGTAGCAATTGGGAAAATCTCCCCTTTTACTTACAAAGCAAACATAAGCACTTTTTTCTACATTTGTGGATTTACATTCTACAAATGAAGCTACTCCTTCATGAATACTTCTTGACTGCATAACTGGAAATTGCCCAGTTGTCTGGATCTCATTTTATCTGGGGAGCTGTTTGAATGTGTTTGACAACTGAATCTTTTGCCACTGTTGGCTCTAACTGCATTCTGTGCTTAATGTACATTCAGAAGAACAATATTTAATCCCAATGGACTGTGGCACTTAAAAAATTTCTTCAGGCATTAGTGAATAGGATATCGTATGAACCATAAGTAAACTAGAAAATAATACTGCCAAAATGTGTTCCAGGATTTTGGCTCTTACCTATATCCTCCTCCCCCATGATTGTGTTTTGACAATTGCCCAGTGAATCAAATGAAGGCAACACGGAAAAAAAAATCAAAAGCAAAACGCTTGAGGTAGCATCATCTTGTCTTTTTCTACCTGTACTTAAAACAAATATGAGAGTAACTCATCTGAACTGAAGACAGTGCTTTGGTTGACATGCTTAATTTTTTATTTCTTCAGAATCCCAGAACAAGTGCTGATTCACTTAAAAGGAATATTTTATGTTCTCAGAATGTTTACCTCAATATGCAGCAGAGTACTGTGGTGATGTTCTTTTAAAAAGTCTTTGCAGTGAAATGACTTTTTAATGTGTTACAGTTAAAATTCTGCTGATGGGCAGGACTTTTATCTTATTATATACGATAAATCTATATAATAGATCCTTAGAAAATACAATGGCAACTTTAAATCTTGATTCCTCTGTCCCTGACTGCTTGAAACAGGGCCATGTTTAAATGGAGAAGGCTATTTTCACTCGCTGAAAGTGTCACAGAGTGGATCAAGTGGAAGTGGAGTCTTGGACAAAGCTCAGAGCAGTACTTTCTGGAAAGGGCAAGTAGTGGAGCTGGCACTAGGTTTAGCTGTTCCTTGGTGCATGTAGGATTCTTCATCCTCTTTCCTGTATTGCTTCTTTTCTATATCATTTCCCATGGTTTGCAGCCCATGGTAATATGCCCTCCGGACAAGCATTGTCATTCCTGAAGCCACGCAGTACCTCCTCCTACCAGCTGAGAAGATTTATGAATTCTTTTGTGCAGGAAAGGCTTGGGAGAAATCTTGAATTAGACTGTAAACCCTTTAAATGATTGAGCAAGCTGTGCCATGAAAGCTAAGAGTGTCATGTACCTTCAGCTCATGGGCTGAATGTCTACTTTTGTATCAAAAACGTCATTGCTTGTTGAAAGTAAAGTTCTTCTTATCCAAACTGAGTGTGGTGAGTGAATGATATGGTTGTAGAAGACTTAAGTGATGACTCAAGAGATTTTTCTTATTTCCTGACAGAATAGAAGCTGTTATTGGTAGATTCACACGTTGCAACTTTTTTTTAGTTTTTGAATGGTCAGAGAATAAGTGCACCATAAAATACATCAGTTGTTAATCAAATAAATCTAAGTACTGGCTCAAAAGAGAAAGACTGTGTGTGGCTAATGCCAGGCCAGTAACTCTACACTGAATAAAAAATCCATATGTTCTCCTAAAATACAGAATTTTGAGGAACAGACAGAAATTTCTGGTTCTTTTATAACATAAAATGAAGAGGAATTTGCCAAGCTCATGACAAAGTCTTTAATCGTTATGTAAATTTATGAGAAAGGAAAGGAAATCTGGATTAATTAAAAAAAGGATATACTGAATTAAGTTCAGAAATCAGGGCAAATTTGCAGATGTATCAGAAATGCAGAAGAATCTTGTACATCTGTGATACCTAACTCACCAGTTTCCTCTGCACTGAGTCTAGGGCATAAACACACCTCAAAAATCAGAGCTGGGAGCTCGCTGTAACTGAAATCATTGTTTTTTTATCAAAGACTGCAGATTTTTAAGCCTGAGACATTTCTCCCTCCTAGAGTTAGTTTTCTGTAGACTGAGATTCAGGATAAACTAGCAGGTTCTTCTTTCGCTGTGATTAAAAAAAAACTTCCACCTGATGCTTTCTAAAGTGATATATTTCAGACCTAATGATTACCTGGACCCTTTGTGATTTTTTTTTTTTTATTTTTTGAAATACCTTCTATCCTCAGGTTCTACTTAAGGGCCTTTACCTCTAATTAGTCTTTCTCTGTCAGAAATAGCGATTTATTCTTTTTGAACCTGATTATTTGTCGTTCTTATTTTCTCTCTCTTCCAAAGATGTGACAGCTACAACCCAAATTAAGTATTTTTGCTCTGACAATAGGCATGTACTTTTGAGGGAATCATTCATTTTGCTGAACTACAATTATACTCAGTCTCAGCGCACTCAGGTTCTTAGAACCTGTCAGACTCAATCTTCTTTGAGATTTCTATTTTATTCTGCTGTGCTTTGGGCCTTCTTGTGGCCCTTTTTCCCTGTTCTTGTTCAGTTTTACTTTACCTTTCTCTAGAAAAAAGCCCCAACCTAAAAATGATATCCTGAGATAGCTTCCCATTAGGAATTTTCTAATGCTCTTGTTGCATGTTATTTGGCTGTTAACATAACAGTTTACCTTCATAATAAAACTTCTTTTCTTATGTTATAGATTCTTTTTTCTTGAGAACCAGCAAATTGCACAGAGAGATGAGTACATTGTCAGAGTCTGTCAGTTGTTATCATTTTTAGTTGTTTTATATGTTTTGGGAATTCTTCGAGTTTCAGTCTTAATATTTTGAAATCAGTGTTTCCTCTTATATCGATTGACAGCAAAGTAGAGGACCTCCGCATATCTGTAATGTCTTTTCTTGCTGCTTCCCAGCCTATCTGGTTAAAACTCTCCTTGATTTTATCTCCGAATCTTTATGAAAGTTAGCAAGTTAGGTTGCTTATGTATTAATCAACAGCTGCTGAGTTGTGAAATCCACATTTAACTTGTTCATTATACTTAGGAAAAATAGGGAGTGTCTGAATGGTAAACCCAATGACATGAGTATTGCATTTGAGAACAGAAAGGCAATTGATCACCGTAGCAAAGAGGATAGAAGTTAATTTAAATTTTATAGCTTCTTTCATCTACACTGTGATACTGGTTATCATCTTTAAGAATTGTGTAATATGATGTTAGGCATTCTTTCAGACTAACACATGAAGAAATAGGAGAGTCTCTAACAATGTGGTAAAGTAAAATTAGTAAAAAAAATTAGCTAAAATAATCTAGGATATGCCCTGTGATCCACTGAGCACTTCAATTTTCTGTTGCATTACTCTTGATTGCATTTTGGAAATGTGATGAGATAAAAAGAGCAAATAAACTGTATAACATTCTATGAAAGGCAAACTGTCTTTTATTCCTTATGTTCTTTTATAGTCAATTCAGCAAAATATTTGCTATGTTTATTATTTACTAAGAACAAAACCTACTGGTTAGTTGCTGGGATTAACTATATGTATGATAAATCCATGATTTCCCAAAGATTTATAATTCTAGGTTCTGATCCCACACTTGGATCCCACAGCTCAACAGAAGCTTCGTGAAAACTGGATGAAGCCCAGTGCGTACAAGGTAAACGAACGTAAGGCCTTCCTACAGCTACTTCCCAATATCTAAAAAAGCATTACATTCTTCATATCACTGAAAGACAGAAGATGGATTATTCATTTAACAGTCTAGTGGAAAACTATGCAGATGAAATTTCAATGTCATTTTATCCAAAAAGCTTTCCTTTTCTCTCCTTCTCTCCTACAGTCATTCTCAAATGCTAGCTGAAAAAATACATGTAATTAGTTGAACTACGGACCCAGAACACCTAAAAATAATGAAGAAAATTAAATTATGTCTATTTTTAAGAAAAAAATAGATCTTTGAGTTCCCACATACTTATTCCTTATGTCAGATATGTATAGGAACTTGCATGTAAGTAAAATTGAAAGTTTTAGCAATGCTAGCTCTGATGCAAAAATCTCAACTTTTTATTATTGCTTGGAAATATTTATAAATTTATGTTTTTTAAACCATATATTCCCATCTGGACTTTATTTAGAAATGACTTTAAAAACCTCCAAGCAGTCTGAATGTCAAAGACCAGTTACTGTGCTGTGCTTTAACTCTTATGAGGATAAAGATGATTAAAAAACACCTGCATGGCCTATTCACTCCGACATGATAAATGAGTCCAGTGTCACTTGACACTGGTTTCTTAGCGGAACAAGGCTTCTAATTACGTGACTTGTACCTCTGTCAAACCAAGGCAATGGGATTAAAAGAAAGAAACGTATCAAAGTCAGTTACTTATTAATAGTTTCACCCACTCCAGACTGTTAATCAAAATCACTTGAGAGTCTGTCTAATGGCTGCTTTAACTCCACTCTAGATGCTTCAGCCATTTTAGATACTCTCTTTCCCATTAGGCCATCTTGCTGGCAATTATTTCAATGTTAGTTAACTCCCTCTGAGTTTCACAGTCATTTCTTTAATAATAATGCAGTCACTAAAAATTATGTTAATGTTAATAAATAGGCTAGGCCCCAGGTTTTGCAGCGAACACTTTATATGCAGAATTATTTCTGTTTTCATTAGCTGTATATGTCTACATTATAGTACATTTTAAATCAGGTTTTTATTTTAAATTATTCAAAAATGATTTATCTGAGTTATTTTCAGCATTTAAATTGTTCACTAAGGCTGGAGAGGCATTATTGCTTTGACTATTCACTATTCCTCATTTGCTGCTTGTACTGGACAGTTGGCTACTTAAATGCTTTTCTGTTGTTTGCTTCACCTGATGGGATGACTCCAAGCCTACAGATAAATTTGAAAATAGGCAGTTAAACAATTTTAACACAAATAAAGATTTTCATTGATTTCTCAGCCAGTAATTCACTTAGCCTACTTATGAAAAACAGATAAAAGGAGAAACAAATAACTCAGGTGGCCTCACTGTTTTTACTCATGCCTGATGTCCAACAATATCTTACAGGAACTAGTTGGACTATCGCATTACCAGTACGGAGTCAAGTCTGCCTTTACATTTTAACTTATAGCTTTTTCCAGTTATCATAACTTCCATCAGATTTAAGGAAAGCCATGCAAGGAAATATTTTAATATGTTATAGTCATAATATTGTGCTTATTCCCTTTTGCGTATTATAAGCACATTTCTCACACTGAAGGCATTTTATTAACTCATGTAAACCAACAGATTTCTCACAGTCTTCAATAGAGCCATACAGATGTATATTTATATCAGTTGAAAGTCTTTTCCTAAAAATGCTCTTTTGACTTAAAATATGCATTTTTCTTCTGAAGGGCATGAGGGAGAGCTAAAAAATCTCATAGACCCAAAGAAAGCCTCAAATCAAAATCGTAGGATCATGGAATGGTTTGGGTTGGAAGGTTCCTTAAAGACCATCTTGTTCCAACCCCCGTGCCATGGGCAGAGACACCTCCCACTAGACCAGGCTGCCCAAAGCCCCACCCAGCCTGGCCTTGAACACTTCCAGGGATGGGGCATCCACAACTTCTCTGGGCACCTGTTCCAGGGTCTTACCATCCTCAGAGTAAAAAATACCCTCCTAACATCTCATCTAAATCTTCCCTCTTTCAGTTTAAAACCATTCCCATTGTCCTACTGCTATACTCTCTCATAAAGAGTCCCTCTTCATCTCTCCATTAATGCAGCTATGAATGAGGGTGAAGGAGTTCTTGGGGCCTGGGAGCATCCTTGGCCTAATGTGATGCTGGAGACTCCTCACACACTTTTCCCTACTGCAATGGGGCTCTTCAATTATTCCAGTCCAGCAGGCCAAGGAAGCTTAATTGAAACTTTTGGTTTATTATGGTTCTGACTGTTCAATATTGTCTTCTATTTTGGTATTCTTAAAATAGCTATCTTAACATGGCAAATAAGAAAACTTCCTGCAAGCAAAAAGTGTAGCTTTAAAAAATAGATTTTTTTTTTTTTAATTTGAGATTATCTTTGTATAATGAAGTGCATTGTTAGAATTGTATTACCTATTCTGGGGCTTTATTTTTTTAAAATCCTTAGTGCATAAAAGAACTTCTAATCTACAGTCACGCTTTAAAAGTAAATAGATGTGTAATTAAATTTATACTGTATCTAGGCTGTGTTTTCAGTGCTCTGATTAATATAAGAATTTAACCTGTTGTCCTGGTTTCAGCTGGAAAAAAGGTAATTTTCTTTCTAGTGACTGCTATGAAAGGAATGTCAGTAATACCTATTTTTTCCAGTTGTTGCTAAGTGGTGTTTACACTATTCAAGGACTTTTTTCAGCTTCCCATAGAAGCACAGACAGAAGGATGGAATCCCCAATGAAATATTTCATACCATAGATGCCACGCTCATCATGTAAATGGGGGCTAGCCAGGGGGTGGGAATCCACGATCACTGCTCAGGATGGTGCCAATTCACCACGTGGTGAGAGTGATCTGTGTCATCATTATTATTGTTGTTATTATTTTAATTTTTTATTTTCTGTTTTTGTTTCTATTAAACTGTCTTTATCTCATTGCATGTGGTTGTTTTCTCCCTTTTCCTTCCTTTATTTTCCTCTTTTTCCCACTCTTCTGGTGGGGGGCAGAGGGAAGGCTGAGAAGTAGGGAGTGAGTAGCTGCATGATTCTAGTTGCTACCTGGGGTTAAACCACAACACCTATTAAATACTGATTTAGGTTCTCTATTTACTATAAAATGATAATCCAAAATATTTCTAATTTGAGCTGGACAAAGAAAATTATCGCCTTGGTTCTACATGAAAGAAGAGATAAATGAGTAAAATTTGGGATTTGAGCCTATTTCACACATAACTTTCATTAAAAATGATTCTTTTCAAGTGAGAAAGCAGAACTAGATATTTCTTGTGTCTAAATGGGACTAACTGATGCAGGCAGATTTAGACTGTGTCCATTTTGAAGGTGACGGGAGATGTTTTACAACTTCATCTTACTGTCATGGTTAAATTCACAGGATTTAGCAATATACTGTAAAACATATAATGACATACTCTTGTCTGTGCACAGGTATAGACAAGATCTGTGTCTATGCAATCCAACATTGCTATTTGGGATTTTCTACTCACATATGAAACCCTTGAACATTTCACATATTTAAAGTATCAGCAAATACATCTTTTTCTTCAAGTAAGGAGTTTTGAGAATTCCTGATTAAATTATCCAGCCTATTTATGACTCACTATTATGGTCTTAGCTGCTTATTTTACTGAATGGTTCTTCTTCAGCTAAAATTAGAGCAGCAGAAGTCATGAAACAGTCAAGCCCTTTTTTTGTTCGTTTGGCTGATCTCAGTGATGACTTTGGCAAGTTGAAAGAGGGGAGTTAATGAAAACTGATACATAAATTCTTAGATGCTCTTCAATTCTTGGGAAGTTTAAAGAAGACTGTCCAGTGCTAACAGTTGTGGAAAGGGCTCATACAGGCCTTTATGCTATTTTTACCTATTTGACAGCATTGAAGGCTGACATAACTCGTCTTGAAATGAAAATGCAGTGACATCAGAAACTTCTGTTACGAAAGCAATGGCAATTATAATAAAATCAAATATCTAGTAAAATACTAGTGACATCATAAAAAGCCCAGTATGTTCAGGAGCGAGTGCTGTGACCACTGACTTTCTGCTCTGCTTTCCTCACTTCCTCATTATCCCTGAGATTCAGCTGTAGACTGGAAGCCTGAAGGCAAGAACACCTTGGAAATGACACCTTAGCAAGAATGCTAACTTCTACGTGCACTCCCACTCACCAGCTGTGTAATTCATTGCAAGGAATGGTTACGGTATTAATAGATTGCCGGTGATGCAGAAACAGAGATCCCTGCCCAGACAGCACAGAATGCAGAGCTGTGTGCATCTGTAAATGTTCCTGCCAAAGCCGCAGGGGATGCTGCTACCGTCACTGGGGTAACCCTTTGCTGGCTTCAGTGGTACACATCTGCTTTCAGGTCTTCAGCCTCCGCAGCCTCTGTCTGTAACCCCTGCTGAAAAACTCTTGACCTGCCCAAAGGCTTTCGCTGCCTGATGACCAAGTGTCCAGGGTCCAGCTACAACATGGGACAAGTGTGCAACCTTCACCCAGACGGCTGAGAAAGCACCCTGAAAGAGCTGTGAGAAAGTCTGTATAGAGAAAAGGAAGGTAAAAATTGGGATTTCAGGATGGGTTCTTTAGCAATTCAAGGCTTCAAAAATGAAAGCATTTATACGAAAAGGTATGAAATCCTAAAGAGGAAAAAAAGGTGAATCAGGTTGTCAGGTCAAGCCATTAGTACCCTCTGCATCAATGGAGCTGGTGAAGATAGCAGATCAGCAATGCTGAGGATCTGTCCCTGGGACCTATGGCAGCTGCCCTTTCTTCTCCTGTCTGCCTGGCAAAGACTCTGGTGCCTTGTCAGGGATAGTGACCACACTAACGCTTAGCTCAGTTGCTTGGTGAATCCTAGCTATCTTTTGTGTGAGATAACTAATGGATAATTGTTTTCCACTTTTAAATTGTATATATCCTGGCTAAACTTCTGCCTGGCTAAAGATGCCATACAAAGTTGACCCAAAAAAGGATCTGTCACAGCACCTACAGTCTTCTTCATCAAGTTAACGTTTTCCTCAGTGGGGCTAACTAGGCCAGGCCACTGATAATGCCAGCTATATCCCTGAACTTTCAAACTGGTCTGTGGGTTGCCCCTGGAACTTAGTGAGTGCAGTGCCTGGAGTGGTGTTCAGTCTGAACAGAGGCGCTAGCAGGGAATGTGTCTGCAGTCAAAGGTAGCAGGGTATCTCCAGGAGCATGGAGCCTATAGAGTGCTAGAAGCTTCCAAATGGACCTGTTTTTTCAGGCAGGTTTCCTAGCCTTCACTTAGCTCCATATAACTCTACTCATACCAGGTGAGTTTGAAACAAGCCTAAGCATTTTTAAATGAGCAGGAGATACGAGGTATCACGGATGTTCACAGACCCTATACGAACAAACAGCCTGCTACAAGCAAAGCATAATTCATTTAGAGCTAAAGCCTTTAAGAAGAAAAGATTCAATAAATTGTCTGTAATTATGTCTAGGCTGTATAGTGTATGTCTGTCTTCCATATGGTGACCCTGGATGTTCTCAGTGTCCTAAAGCACTTGCACAGCAGCTGGGATGCAAGTGGCAGGATCATACTCGCCATCCATTTCTGTCTTGCCTGCTGTCAAGGAAAAGGTCTGTCAGCTGTGCAGGACTCGTAACTTTCCCTCCCCTCCAGGACAGCGAGTCACTTTCTGAGTTGTTCAGTGACACCAGCACTGCTCTCTACAGCGGCAAAACATCCGTGCCACAGCTTGGAAGTAGATTGTTCTGATGCAAGTACTCTTTTCATGACTGTTTATTTCAATAGCATTTATGCTATTGCCAAGGTGAAAGGAGTTATCCTCACTTATTTTTTTCTGGTTATCCCTTATTTAGCTAGACCATACATTAGCAGGAAACACTAATAACTTCTTATGCAGTAACGTCACTTCCCTGACTAGATTACATTCGCTATTCATAAAATCATTGCATATCAATGTTATTAGATTATAAAACAGCAGTTTCTTGTTCACCACCAACACATCCAGAGAATAGACTCTACCTGCGTATATAGAGACAAATTCCTTCCTGTGAAATCTCACCGGCTATGCTTCATAATCCTAAACTGCCTGACATTCGCAAATCAAAAAGGGCCAAATAGGTCAGAGCACACTCTGCAAAACACTCCAGATGCCTGCTCCATTTTCTGCAGCAGTCACAATTCAGCCACCTGGTGGGCTGCAGGAAAGCAAAGGACACACTCTTTTATCACCTTGTTAGAAACTATCCTTTGGCTGGAATTCAGGAGTGAGCCTTTTGTGTTGTTCTGTCCTACGAAATAAGTACGAAAGAGCAAAAATAGGGAAGCTGCTGTAGTAAAACTTTTTTTAGTCAGGACAGCACAGCAGTATACATGGGGAGCTGTTAAATTTTGGTTGCATGTTCCAAAATAGACTAAATCTAATGACATTATGGCTGGAACAAATTTAGGATCTTTTGAGGTAAGGGAAGAAAGTGGGGAAGTGAGAATGATTCTGAGTCATAGATGAGTCCTGATGTCGGAGGATATGCACAGGCAATACTTTCATTGATCTCAGTGCAGATCATTGCTTGCATAACAACTTCCGGATCAGGCCCATTTTGAGCGCTGAGTCAGCCCAAGCCTCTCAGATTTACTAATTTCATCACGCAGTTAGTTTGGAAAGTGTGGGAAGATATTTTTATTGTTTGCAAACTTTGTGGCTTTTGATGCCCCTCCCACCCTGACTGATGCTTAAAGAGTGACAACTTTAAAAAAGTAAAAAAATTGTACAGGAAATTAAGGCAGAAGATGATGATTATTCACTTAATTCCATTTCTCAGTGTTTGCAGAGAATCAGAAGCCTCCTGGCATGACAGGGGTGTTTCATGAAAAGAGTCACTTGCTAGGGTTATCTGATCTTCTCTATATTGGTAAATGTAAAGAAATTTTAAAGGACACGCATTTGCCTGAGTAAAGAAAATGATGTGGGCAAAAGTGCATATCTTAGTATACAGCCTTTCCTTGCAAATTCCTAACTCAGATCAACAAATACCTGAAATTTCTTATAGCTTTGTATATTTCCCATAGCATTTTGGCACAGTAGGGATGGACATTAATTCTGTGTGTATATGCTGTCCTTGATCCTTTACCCAGAAATGATCATGAGCTTCAGAGTTCATGGCTGGCAGAGGTATATTTCTGTGGATCCTTGTGTCTGCTATGGCTTGTATCCCACAGAGGTCTACACCTGAAAAGCTGCTATAAAGAATAGGTATTTTTAACATTAATATAATTGTGAGATATACGTATAAAAGGAATGGTGTTGCTGGTTTCTTTAATGGTGAATAAGTGCTACAGATTGGAATAAGAGTTTCACAATGTAGAGGCTTTTGTAACATCCTTCTGTAATAAGAAAAAGCACATGATCAATCAGTGAAATACAGTTGGTTCTTTTACATCCATTAGAAACAAGGGGAATGCGTATTCTCCAAGCTTCCTTCATGAATATTTAACAATAGATTAGATCATTAGGGTTTATAATTCACAAGCCATTGATCAGATTTGCAACTGTGTTTCAAGGCTAAATTTATAATAGGCTGAAACAGACGGTTTTGTCCTAAAGGAAAAAAGAGGGGGGAAAAAAGGGCAAAGTCTGAATATTGATTAGGGAATTTAAAATGCAATGCAAGAATAACGCCAATTTAAGAATAGCTTTTATGGAAGATGATCCCCATAAGCAAGAGATGGAAATGATGGATCCAGTGTAGATAATATGCTTACAAAATCATTATGGTTGGATCCTGCTAACGCCTTCATTCCATGCCATCAATTTCAATCACTGGCAAATTATTTTATTCTTTGTTTCTGATTTTCCTAATTATTCAAAATGGTTGCAAGTTGGTTCCATGGAAAACACACAAGAAGTGTTCGACTTACTAGGGCATAGAGATGGACAGGAACATAATATTTGCAGAGCAGCGGTTTTCTTTTTTTAAAAAAACCTGATCTTTAAGACTGAAGTGTACTTGTAGTCATGTTTCCCACTGTAAAAGCATGGGAGGCCTTGCAATTTACTAAAACGACCTGTCTCCAGAACTGCTTGTATCTCAGCTAGGCTACACACATTTATCTACCTGTAAATCTGACCTAGGTTCACGCATTCTTGCATGCATTTGCACGCATTTTTTTGTCCAGATAGGTATAACTTTGAGTGAGTGCCATTCAGATTAGCCTGCTGCTCAAAGGCCAATGTTAAAAATGTTCTCTGGAAGTCAGATGAAATAATTGAAGAGTGAGTTTAAACAATGGAAACATACCCAAGACATGTTCTTGACAAGCCAGTAAGCACATATACTAGAGCAAGGAACCAACACAATGTGAGTAGAAAGAGACTTCCACTGAAGTAGGTCACACAACAGTTGAGTGAAATCCACAGAACAATTATAATGAACTTTACAAACAACCAGTAGGTGGTCATTCAGATAAAATCTCTTTTATTTCAAACGAAAAATAAACAGATCGATATTTTACCAGTCTTAAGCAAAGTCTTTAGGTTCACTGAGGAATCTCTGCTCTGAGCTGGGTTACAGTCAGACATGTTTTCCCATTTCCCATAAGATTGACACTAGCAAGAAGGACCACTTCTGATTCTTTGGAGAGATGTCTTTTTTTTGCTTGTATGGGAAGCACATTTTCCCCTAATAGCTTCGCGGCTCTTCTGGAGAAGGCAACCACACATGGGCTCACAGACAAATAGGATCCTCCCCACAGCAATTGCTCTCCTTAAGCATCCAGGCCCTTCAGAAAGGTTATGTGAGCTAAAATTACCTGTTCCTATATCAACTTTAGCAGGTGTTGCTGAATGGCTTATTGTGGTACTACCTGAAGATTCATTTCTCTTTCCCTTCGTTGGCACAGTCACCATGGGAACAAACTAGATAAATGCCCTCACCACCTTACCATGCTGGGAGCTGATGAATTTCCCTGAGTGTCATTTGAAAGGTAAATCTGGCCATATGAACCCATGCCTGGGCTATGATGAAACCTTAAATGTATTTAGGGCTTTAATATATTTTTGTCTTCTAATGCTTTAAGTCTAATAGTGCTTCTTTAGTAATTTTAGTGATGTCCTGAGTGTTTTACAGGCATTTTCTTCCTAACTGTTAAAAAGCTGATGAAGAGGATATGTGGAAAAGGGAGAGTATGTGTTCAGATCTTCCCAGCTCCCCAAAGCTGAGAAGCTATGGGGAAGGAACAAGTGCTTGAAGGAAGCAGAAGTATTGGAAAGCTGCATTGGAAAGAACAGCTGCATTGGAAAGAACACCAGGTAATTGTATTGTCAGAAAACAAGTAAACATGGTCGAAGTAGTTCAGGAGCAAACTGTCTTGCTATGTGGAAATTTCTAGGCTGTTTCCCTGGTTCTGTGGCAAGATATGAATATATCATGATATAATACCTCTTCAGTAGAAAGAGCTGATAGGACTTGAAAACGCAGATTTTTGTTGTTCCTTACAACTACTCAGTGCCAGTCTATCTTATGAAAAAATCATTATTTATTATTTACTTTGTCTTGCAAAACAGGCATGTACCGCCCAAATCAAACTACTTTCATAAGATTCAGAAAGGGCATTAGCAACTCATTTAAAACTCATACTGAAGCCAAGTGCAGTTTACTCATGAGCTGACACAAAGCAGCACACTCTCTGACAATAGTGCAGTCACAGCGTGCTCTTAATGGCTTGCCTTAGTCATACAGCACCAACGTGCTTTTCTGTAATTACCACTAAGTCTCCTGTTACAAAACCAGCATCTTTCTGCCCTCTTCTAGCTCCTTGACTATAATACTTCTCTTTTTATTTCACAAATAATCAAAGCGTAGCAAGTGACAAGACAATTAATACTGGTTTACTGACACCCAGCCTATTCATGCTGCACAGTCTTCTAAATCTTCCAGCAGTCACCCTGTAACTACTCAGATGACAGATAAATCTTCTTTGGTGCCATGTGAGAATTCATGTGCATAGGAGCAAATGTCCTAATGGGTCACACTTGCCATTGCAACTCACTCCTGGCTACTTAATCTCCTGGTGCTACTTTTTAGAAGTTCTTCAGTTCTGAAGGTGCAATTCCCCGAATTGCCAAAAAAGATCTTCGGTAAGAACATTACTGCTGTAGTTTCATGAGAAGTAGTGGTGTTCCTGCCTCTTCTTCCCACAGCAAAAGACCATCCAGGCCCTCCTTCCTGGAGGAGGCAGCAATACAACCTGAGTGTTTGAGGACAACCATGGGAGTGCCACATTCATGCAGGCAGGCTAAGGCACTTCCAACGAACGCCAAGGGTTTGGGGAACGGGTGAGCTTGGAAATCCCCTCTGAAACCTTGTAGTCGGCAGGGTTCTAGGGCTAGTAACTGAAAGGGCGGGGGGTCATTCTCTGCCCCTAAGGACAAGTGGCATGGAACAACATCCATTTGCCAGAATAAACCCTTCTCCTGTCCCTGATAGTGTGACCTCACCCATAGCTTCTGGATCTTACCGTATCCTGCAATGCCAGTTTTAAATGTTTAGCAGTCACAGATGAGGAAGGCTGGCTCATTTTGTCTGCAGCGCCAGTCCTGGGAGTCCACGAGGATCCTGACAGAAGAGCAGGGTTGGTAGAGTGGCAGCAATGACTTTGCATGACAGACACAGCTGTGGCATGGATTTTGATGTCAGTATTGTTAAACTCCTTGCTTGTAATTCTTCTTCAATAACTTGTGAAACTACAAGGTGACGCAGGAGCTTGGTGATTAAAGAAAGATGAAGAGACAAGATAAAAAGAAAAAAAGATAAAAATTATTTTGTCATCTCTGACTGCATTTCATGTGAACACAAGGACCTGAAGGGACAAATGAAGAGTGAGTCTGCTCTTCCTGCACCACAGGCTATCATGTGGTAGACGCTTGATCCAGAATTGCCTTCAAAATACCAAATCCTCATTCACAACAGCATAAACACACTGTAACAAACTACAACTTTGTGAAAGACCCAGAAGCCATAACTACGATGCACCACAGGAAGGCGGGAAAGTCTCAATCACAGCCAGTGTCATAGGTCTCGGCAACTAAAAGAGTCTCTTTTATGACATGGAATTCCCAGATGGTGAAAGAAAAAGGATATAGCTTTGTGCCGTTACCAGGGAAGGCAAGAAAATTCCAGCTGCTCCTGTTATTCTGATAATGCTGCTCCCAAATCTGGCAATCAGCTTAGCCCTGACTATGTGGACGATCCAGGCACCTGGCAGAGGTTAATTTCATTAGATGCATGTGGTTTACATCTATGGTTTACTGTTTTCACCATGGTTTTTCTCCACTATTGTTAAGCAAATAAAAAAAAATCTAGAAATCATCTAAAATTTACATAAAGGTAAGAAGAAGCATTATCAAGCTCACCACTGCGAACAGTGACCCATATGGTGCTTATGAGAGCCCCAGAAACTTGGATAGAGCTCCACTGGAAAATATCTGCAGATCACACAGTGTATTTATTTTCCCTGCCCTATTTCTTAGAACACTGATTTATCTTATGTGCATGCAAATAATATAATGATGTGATGACAACTCTATAAAAGTTTTCATCATCTCTTATTTAGCATCTGGAAAATTTCATGTATGTCTGCTACCTCTAAGCTATTACTTTTCCAGAAATGAGTTAAAGCATGATTCATAAAAGAGGAGAGATACCATTTATTTCCATGTAGACTCACTTTGCAGCTCCTATATTCCAAACAAAACCCTCTTGTCTCTCATGGTTTTACCTCAAAGTCTCTATAGGACTTGAAACCCAGGTTCATTCAACTTTAATATGGTGCAGCAGCTCTCTTTAGCAGTCAGCTTTCATTTACCTCAGCAGGATTAACTGAATCCATTATTTTCAGGTAACATGCAGTGGCCCTCCTTGATCCTTTGTACAGCTCTGCTTTTCTTTTTTTTTTTTTTTTTTTTTTTTAAAAAAAAAAAAAAAAAAAAAAAAAAAAAAGCAACTCTCGTATTTCTCCACTTAAAATGAAAAGTCATGGAACTCTCAGTGGAAAAGGGTTTAGGGTCACTATTTTTGAAATAAACACATCAATATTTACTTACAGGGAAATAAAACTCAGATGAGAAAGCAGAAAAGTCATAAGTGTCACTGTTAAATGGCAAGATGGTGATTTTTATCAGAAAGACTGGCTTGTCTTTCAGCTTGTAGGAGGCCTATAAATAAAGTTGTTCACCCACGGTTTGTTCACTTCTGTTTGTTTCCATCCCTTGCAGATCACCGTAACTGTAAATCCCACCGCTCAGTCTCACTGCAGGCTGCCTCCAAAGGGCAGCTCGCCTCCCTGCCTGCTCCCGGCCCCTATTCATTCCCCTGTGGTGGTATGAACAATCCTGTGGTTGCCCAGCCAGCTGGGTCAGATTGTTCATCTGGCTGATAAACTAATATTGGGATTTCACTCTTTTTATTTTAATGTGGGGTGAACTTTCAACGAGATGAGCTTTTGCAAAATGCCCAGTATGAGAAGTGCACAGACGGTTTCCTGTTTGGCTGTTTGTTATCTCCATATTGCCCCAAAACTTCAGCTGAGCTCAGCTCTTGTGAATGTTACATCCAAAGATCCCAGGGCCTTAGGCACAGCCCCAAGGTTCCTTCTCACCATCCTGGCTGTTAGCCTCTTCCTCTCCCAAAGATGATTACATTCATTCATGCCTACACTAAGGCTGCTTTACTCCAGGGCCTTAATGAAGATGAAATTCAGCCCCACAGGCTCAAGCCTTAAGCACTTGCCATGCACTTTACTTTAGGTGTGTTTATGCTGCACTGCACTGCACCATACAGAGACACCTACAGCAGCCTTGAATAAGCTAGCTCTGGTCTTGACAGTAATGGTCAGCCTTGCACTTCCCCCAGACTAATTATTCCTGCTACAAAGCAAGATTAATTGCCACAGGCACAATGCCAGGCTGAAGCAGTTGTAACAGTTCTGTGTCCTGAGCTAATTCACCACTGTGACACAGCTCTGTCTAGACACACCAGGACAGAGCTAGTTCTGGTGCCTCCACGTGATGTAAACACTCAGTTCCTGTTAGCCAAAATGTAGAACATTTCTAATGCGGTAAGCTGGCCACAAAATAAGGAGATGAGACTGCTGTATTGGCTCTTCCCAGAAATGTACATAGCATAGCTGTGATGACTGATGTTCCCCTGTGGCTACTTTTCCCAGGTATAGCTACAAGGCTCCAAGATGAGAAGTCAAGTTTGCGATAGAACTTTACGAAACCTTCCATTTTTTCTCTACTACAGCTTAAACTAAATGCAAAGGAAATGAATGCCTGATTGTGGCTAGAGTTTCCACAACAGAAAAATCACTGGGACCGTTTGCCCACAGATGTAGGTAGTTGAGACTCTTTCTAAATACTGAATTTGTGCTGGTTGTGCCATTTGTACTTTTCATTGCTGTTGAGCGCCTGTTACAAATGTGTGAACTTCTGCTTCCAGCAAGGTTATGGGCACTTTGTTATGCTCCAGATGACCTCCAGAGGTCCCTTCCAACCCCTTATCATTCTGTGATTCTGTGAGATTAGTTTAAAACATATAGTTGAGCCACTGGCTTCAGGTAGCCCTCATGAAGCATATACTAAGACTTTGCCCCAATTCCAGCTCAAAACTTAGATTCCATGGAGCCCTTAAACTGGAAGAGAAGGCTCAGAAATGACTGTGCCTTCAATATCATGGTGTTGCTGCTTTGCCAAGGTCAGCACACTGCCCTAGAAAATTCTGAAAGGATTCTAGCTTTTCTTGTCTAGCTAGATCTAGGGCTTGGGAGTTTAAAGGCTTAGATTTTCCTTCTGTGGGGCAGAAAAGGCTAGCTCAAGTGTTCTACAGACAAGGAATAATATAATGAGTTGAGCTCAAGAAGGGCCAGAAAATCTCTAAGAAGTTTCCTTCCTTTCTCCCTTTCTGTCTTCATCACTTCCTTCTGCCCTTCTAACCTCCCACCCTCCCTTCTCTGTATACGGGTAGTATCACCATAACAGGCCCAAACTAAACACAGTATGTGACCTCTATAATGAAAGTAAAAGAATATAAAATGAAATATTTTCACTTTCAGCAGGGATGCAATCTGCCAGGCTGCATTTTGTTACTCATTGCTTACATCAGTTGGCTTCTGTGATTTTAAATATGTAGAAATAGTCATTTATCAGTAAAAATAATTCAACAAGGTGGTGTTTGAGAGTGCTTGCTATGACTTGCTATGCACTCTGATGATTGTAAGATTTTTATGTGTCTGAAATGAGAGCTTTGTGTCATAAAAGCCTCTTCATGAAATTGTGTAACTGAGCTCTACAGGTGTAGGGTGTGGAGGGAGAAACAATTACCAAAAAATAGCAGGTTAAAGAGAGAAAAAATACGTGCTGAGTGGTAGTACATGAAAGCCTCCCAAGAACTCATAAACTTCAGAGAGTAGTTATCCTGTTGGATTCGTCAGGGTTGATAAACTCAGAACACTACAAACTGGCCAGATCTGCACAAGGTCACCAACACACATCACCATCAATAATGGCATATACAAATCTGACTGCGTCCAAGAAGGATTTTATGTGCTCTATTCAAAGAAAGACTAGGATTATACATATGCCAGATGAAACAAGGGATGCCTTGAGGGATTTTCTGTCCCTCTGCTTCCGAGTCAACAGCTGGGTCTGGCCCCTGAGATGCTGCTCCAGCTGGGCAGCTGTGAGTGAGAGTGGGAGTCTGCCTGTGAACTGTGTGAGGGAATGAGCACCATGGGAATAGTTTTCTGCTGTTAATAATAACAGCAGCCTAATACTGTTAACAATAATATCTTGATTATTTAAAGGTGTACTCATAAGTACTGGTTGTGACATGTGTCTCCCTTGACCTGATCCCTTGTCAGGGAAAAGAGAACTTGCAACATCTGTGCATTGGTTTGGGGTAAACCCCATGAAATAACAGTTCGAGTACGGTAAGTAAAAAGAAACATCACAGAATGGTGCACCTGCAACATCTGAAAAACCTTTTTACCACCCTGAGCTCTTGAGTAATGTCATAACAGTCAATGTCAGGGACCTGAGCTGAAGAGGTTAATCTCCTTCCTGGGGTTCAGGGTCACCCCAGCTACCATGGCTCCATCCACACAATTGTGAATAGGAGAAGACAATTCACAGAAGGTTTCCATATACACTGACAATGTAGAAGAGTGAAAAATTTGAGCAAACAGGATAGTTCCTCCATCCTTTCTCCATGCACTTCAAGCCTAGCTTCTTTCCACAGTCTCCACCAGCCAGACCTGACATATATGCTTCTGTGCAATAAGGAAGAAGCCCATAGTTTGAGCCAGAGGACCAATGTGAGGTCAGTCAGCTGTTCACAGGAAGTTTTACAGGCTTCTACTGTCAGTGGTGACTCTGAGGCTCACCTTCTGCATTCTCCCATAGCCAGCTCTGGCATTCAGTACTTACCCTCAGCTCCAGAAGGTATGGGAACAGCTCCTCAACAGCACTGGAATGATCTCCTTGCTTCTGGGTTAGACAGCAGCAGTTGCCCATTTCAGTTTTGTATTTATTGCTTCTGAAATGAGTTTAGTTCTGACTTTAGGCAACAGTGCTAAAATCTGGACAATCTGAGAATATCTGGTGGGGGGTAAACAAACTGTCCCAAATGTGATTTCTCGGAGAAAGGTGGTCTTTTCGGTTTTAAAAACATCTTTTATTAAAATTTGCTCACCTTTAATTTTCATACACGATATGAATAGTGTTTCGATACACTATGAACTTCTGTCAAGTAATCAAATATTTGCCTACCTACTTAACAGACACCAGATTAATCTCTCACTTGTAAAATAGCATTTGAAAATGTGATAGTGGTTTGTGTCACACATCTTGAACTCCTCTCAGGTCCCAAGTGCTGGAACCATGACATTCAAAGGATGTTTTCCTGATGAAATGTAGCCACTCGTGATGAATTACTTTGGCATTCACTGTAAGAACATTAGCCAAGATGAACCCATTTGGTGTTAATGTCAGTGTAATATATAGCTCCCTGGATAACCCCTTGGAGTTTAACATTCATTTAGAAAACACTTTTTCAAAAGAGTTTTATACTATTCTTTATTGTTTTAGAATTAGCAGACAAGCCCTTTTGGGTTATATTTTTCAGTTCTACCTAAATGCTGTGCTCGCTGGCTAACCTGCTTTTCAGGATTGAAATCTCTGTTCTCGAGAGAAAGCTTGAATGGCAGTACTGTAACTCACTCTAAAATCATACTTATAGATGGGAATAATGTAGTGTCTGTTAAATGGCCTTGAGCTCCTACATATATCACCTACTTCATACATCCTAATGTCTCTCTTCCATATTACTTATGCCTTTACTTGTATTACTGTCTTCTGAAATGGATCATATATACCCAAGAAACAAACAGATGTTTATTCCTTTCTTGATTACTATCTTGTCCATGCTTTTTATCTATGTCAGCCCTTTTATTTCGTCAAGTGAAACAATGTTATATTTTATCTAACTTATAATTTGGAACGCACTTCTGGAAATGATGGAAAAGCATCTCTCCATGCTCTCCCTTCCTGCCACCACTAGAAAATCTGGTACACACTGCTAGCACCACGTGGTGTAGTGCGCTGTGCATGGCACATGGTCTAGCCTGTGGGCCAGAAACAAATTTCTGTGTGTATATGTCACTGGAGCACTGTGAGGAGAAACTGTAGGGTTTTGCCTGTGCTACCTAGGTAGTGGAGGAACAAAATTTCTATGCCAGAGTGTAAATCATATTTAGATTAGATGAATCCTTGTTGGACTCCGATAGCAACATGGCCACTCAGGGATAATTGCTTGTTTATAATGATGTTTTGTGACTTAGCAGTTAGCCAGATTTTAATCCATTCAAGGCATTATATTCCCCATCAAATGTCAGCTACTGCTAGGTCAACTGCCTAATTTCATTTAAAAAAAAAGAAGTTAATATGACAAGATTTATTTTCCGTAAGCCATATTGATTGATATTAATTATATTACTGTCCATTAACTCTCCTCAGTTGGTTGTTGCGTTATTTAGTTGGTAATCAACATCAAGAGAGATCATCCCATTCATCCTTTTAAAAATATTGTCATGTTTTCTTTCTTGCAGTTTTCTGGGACATCCACTGAGTTCCAAGACTCCTTGAAAATTAACATTACTGGCCCGGAGAGCTTGATCAGCATTCTAAAGAGAGCATTTCAAGTTACCTATGCCCACCCAATAAAAAACTCTTCAGAATATTGTAGTTTTACTATGTGTTTAATATTTTAATGTGTTACTATTGAAAAGGACTTTATTTCATCATCATGATCTGGGACATTAAAGTCACCACCTTTTCGCCTCATACATACAGAAGAGAAATGTTTGCTGAACACTCCCGTCTTTTCTGTGTGGTTATTGATTGCTTTTATAATTTTCTTTTACTAATGGACCTGTACTGTCTCCCAGGGGCAATGAGCTCAGCTGCTCAAAGAACTGCAATACTAGATTTTTTTTTCTTTCTCAAATATATTTAAAAGATCAAGAAAAAACAGCTGAGAACTGTCCCAAGTGTCCAAGATCTTATCCAACTGGTCTTAATTATGAGAGTTAGGTAGGTCTCCATGCATTCCTTGGCTTCTCCTTCTAATTTTCTAGCTTCTAAATATAGTATTATTAAAAATTTTGTCTTTGGTTCTCCATCCTGTATGCCTATATTTTCATAGTTGCTTTATTTTTTCCTTTAAAATAGGTTTTGTTTTGGTTTTGTTTTCAACCAGTGTAACATTACCTCTGAATTCTTGATTTAGATCATGGATAAATAGACTTTTTGGAACATTAAATAAAACATTCTTCAGCTTTTTCTGACACATTTCTTTTTTGTTGTTGTTGTTTACTTATATTATTTATACCAGTTGATTAGGCTTCTAACTATTCTTAACTTTGTGAACCTCATTCTTAAAGAACTAGTCATATGCATTACTGATTGACACTTTATTCTGTTTGTGATATAATAAAAATAACTACTGATTTAATCAGATCTCTGATGAATTCCTTTTTCTCTGTCATAACAAGGTCCACAAAGTTGAATGCAACTTCTCCTGAAGCTGAACATTTTCATCCAGAATCTTGAAGAAATCCCAACAATGTTTGTGTACTGCCAGTGTGAGACCCTCAGCATATATCAAATGGTAACGATTTTCATTTTATAATGTACTGAGAAGTGCTTAAGCATCATTTGACTAAGGGGATCAACACAGGTCAGAGTAATGTGTCTATCAGAGGACTCCTAGGAAATAGCTACCCAGCAAACATCTCACAAGCATACCTCTGAAGAGAGGTGAGGAACAATGACGATGTGTCTACACCTGCAGAAAATGTCAGGTTTGCTGTTACGCATGAACAGAAATTTTACTTCCTTTTACTATTTTAATGTAAATTTCCTTTAATGGATGCATTTTCACTTCATCAAAGACCTATTTTTGCCAGTTGCTCTTGAACAGTGATAGGGATTAAGCAAATGGTGTAAATACACTACAATCCATTTTCACAAATCTTTTGCATCCATCTTTTTGCCACCCAACTTTGAGCAGGATTTTAAAATTGAATGTTAAAATATTCAAAAGGAAAGATTCAGCTGGAATATTTGTCATTCTGTTGGCTGTTAATACCACTGAATCGATGACTAGCACATTATGAATAGCACAAATTCCAAGCAAAATACTGGAAAATAAATCCAAGACCACAAATTAATTAAAAAGTAAACTCAACAATAATTTTCAGAGATAAAGATGTCCCATAAGTTAGTTCACTACTGAAAGATTAAATAAAGGAAAAAATCCCACTACTCCTCCAAATCGATTCATTAGTTCTCAGCTGCACCCATAAATAAATAAGGAGAAAACTAGAAAGATCAATGTACGCTATCTTCTCTCCTTTTCTGAAGAATGCCTCAGATAAGTCCGTATATGAAGGTTATAAATGAACCCAGAGAGGAAAAGAAAGAGTTCAAAAGTAATATTCTTTCTCTTCTAGGAGGTTATCAGCAAGATACACAGCCTCCTTCTTGTTGCATATAATATGACTTCATCTGGGTGATTAGTTCACAATGGCGTATAAATCCAAATTACTCTTGAGTAAAACAAATTTCTCAGAGGTGTTGTTATTCTGAAATGTTATATTCCATGGGGAGACTGTAGATAATATAATGACCCCAACAGAGAAACAGGATGCGTACTTGGAATGACTTAGGAAGTCTTTCCTTTGAAGTTTCATTGATTCACCCTTTCTCACCTCAGGCGTTCTCCAAGAACCACGACAGAGACACCAATCCCTCTGGTCTTTGTCAGGAGATCTGTACAGTAGGAAGAAGCTCAGGTGAAGTCTGCTGGACTTGTTTCATAATACACATGGCCATCTGTGAACTTTGCGCCTTCCTCAGCACAGGGGAAGGCCAGATTTTCATTCAAAGACATTCTGTGGAAAAACACCAGCTGAGACTCTGTCTGTGGCACCACTGGAGCCATGGGCTGGCAAGGCAATGGTGCTTTTATGTACAGGTGAAACTACAGCTGGCAAACAAAGTATGTTTTTGCAAGACATTATTTATGGTTTGCATTTATCTTTTATTCTTTTCCCCTTTATGGAGGTACGTATTGTGGTGGCTACGGGTGGCAAACATTGCAAGCAAAGATGTCATCTGTGTCATTTTGCCAGAGATTTTGCTGAAGTCTTACTCTGTGTTTGATAATTCACAGAATTCATTTCTATCAATACCTTTTTAGTGAATCCTAATTAAGGTTTTGTTTGGTTTTCTCCTACAATGCCAGCTTTGGGGCTTTAACTTTATACTGAAGTCAGTTTAATCTGCTTCTCAGTCTTTGACCCCATTGCACAGAAACTTTCTAACTGGATTTTTTTCACTACTCTTAGTCCTTGGTTCTCCAGCATTGATGGAAAGACTTGTGTGTGACAGGGAGGTTGAGAGTACCTATTGCTCCTCAGGCTGTCCAAATGGTTCTGGTGTGGCAGGGCATTTAGCAATATCATGCACCCTATCTAAACCCTTCCTCACCTGTGGCCCCACTTTTTCCATCATGCTCACAGTTTGCTCATGCAGAGTCTGTTGCCCCTTGTCCACCTGTGAACCTGATCATGGTGTTGTGACTCCAGGTTGGAGCAAAGAGGGTGACTATGCCATGGCGCTTAACCTTTATGTTCTAGTTGACACCAAAGCATGTGTGCTGTGGACTTTTCTCATAGCCAAGGTATAGGGCATTTGAACACCTGGAGCAAATCTAATACTCCGCAGATGAAGAGAAAGTACTGTAGTACTGTGCATGTCTCCTGCCCATTTCCAATCAGGAAGATCTCAGGAGAGAAAGTCCACTGCACAGATCCATGTCAGAGGTGAAAGTAGAGGGAGAGGGATTGTCTGGAGGTATATCCAAGGTTGTCATCCCAAGGTTATCATCTGAAAGAAGGAATGATTCAAACAGCTCCATGTCAAAATACTTAATTATTGCATTACATTATTTTAGTGATGGAAAGCCACTATTACAGCTTTGCTACAATGCAGTTGGCCGGCTCTGTGTGTCAAAATATACCACTATGCACCTCAGGACCCCAGACCATGAGCAATGCTGTAGGGTGCTGCCACAGCTGCCACGACATCAGCAATAATAATGTTGGAAGACCACGGGGGACGCTCACACCTGTTTGAAACTCACTCAGCAGTAGGTACATTGTGTGAATGGTGGACCCACAGATACTGCAGAAATTGTAGCAAAGTGCTACCAGCTTTATGAAACAGGAATATTCCAGAATGTAAGGTGTTTTCTGAGACTATTCAAATGTGGAGGTGGCACTTTTCCACCTTTGAAAACTGCTTTTTGCTTTCTGAAAGCTAGAAATCACTTGCACCTTCTGCAACTCATGACATGACTGTTTTTTCATTTTTTGATGCAGCAATAACTTTTTTTTCATAGCTCTGGACATAAATGTATTTGTAAGCCAGTGTGGGATGGGATGGCTGTTAAACTGGATGAATTTCTGGCTGAGGATTTGGAGAACATTTGTGAAAAAACACAGGTAGGGTGCATTCCAGAGTGAGTAAAGCCACAAAACCTGATCTCATATTTAATATGAAAATATAACCTACCTTTCTTATTGAACGCTGTCGGAAACGGTGAGACAATCTATGGTGACGGAGAGCTTGACAAGTCATGACTGGCTGCCAGTGGAAGGCGTTTACCTGTTGAGTTTCAAAGAGTTACTTTATCTCAGAGTCTTGGTTGCAGGTATTATTCTGGGAAGCCTACACCGTAGTAGTGAGCAAATATGCCCTTTTCATCTTTGTCTCATGGGTCCTATCATCATAATACTGACCTTATTCTGTTTTTTGCTACACTTATCTACAGTGCTGTATTTTGTTTCAGATGTCACTGATCACAAGCACGGTGGCTTGTGTGAAATGGCCACATGAAGGTATTTTATTCACTGTTGCCTTCCAGGCTCCTCTGCTCCAGGTTCATTTGAACCGGACTTCTGCAGGAAGAACTAAATCTGTTCCTCCCTGTGCTGTGATCATGCCTCCTGACTACATTGTGGGTACTCTGAAGAAAAGAAGTATTAAGATTCTTTGTCATTCATGGATTGCAAAGGTGGTGTCTTTGTTCCCTACAAAGCATTGCTTTTTTTTATTTTCTGGAAAGAAAGTGAAAGTGAAAAGAGAAGGAGAAGAAGGAGAAGGGGAAGGGGAAGGGGAAAAGGGAGGGGAAGGAAAAGGAAAGGGAAAAGGAAAAGGACACAACCTGGAAAAGTTTCATGAGCTTTTACTCTCAGGGCTGGGTTTTCCCTCTTTTCTAACAGTGTAGATATATGTTGGCACTCTGCAGAAAAGTCGAAGCCATTAGCTGCGTCTGTTGTGTTACCCTACCAGCTGCCTCACAAAAAGTCCTTACTTCTTACTGTGCACTTCTTACATTGCTGTTAAACATAAATGTTTCAGGAGTTGCTGGTTTTATTTATTCAACTAATGGTTTAGTTCTACTCTATTCCCCAAATCTCTGTAATTTAAGCCCTGCCTGACATCTATTCAAACAAAAAGAAAAGAGGGAAATCCCGAGGTGATTCAAATATCGACTTAGAGCAATCATCGTTTTGCATGCAGTCAATACTGACCTTTTCCATTTGGAGAACTTGAAGGGGAAAAGAATAGCTGTTTTCTCCATTGTAGTTTAACTACTAAAGTAATATACATAGTGTCTTCTCGTGTACTTGGGAAGTTTTAGAGAGAAACAGACAACCAGAAACTGGTGTTCATCCTCACAGCATCTAGAAGCTATAAGATACTAAATTTTGCGTCCACTCTTTTTTTCGTGCTCAACTGCTTGGTCCTTGTAGTCTGGGTGGTTTACTGTTCATGTCCGGAAACATATTCTGTGGTGATTATAAATCATCCCATTCCAAAAACCTGTGTTAATTTGGATATTAGCAAGTCTCACATCGGCAAGCTTGGCACTGGGAATGATGACACCTGAAAATACAATTAACAGGAATCTTTTGCCTCCCAAAGAGCTTTTCGAATTTAGGCTACTGAGATCCCCAAGTGACTTTCAGGTCCCTTATTTGCTTCCTTCCCCTCAGGCATGCTTAAACACCAAAGTGTAGGGACAGCTGTCACAACAGACAGGTATCACAAGGTACAGAGATGCCAGACAGGTAACAAGCTTCCCTTTATCATAAAGACTTCTTTATTGGCTACCTTTGGCCCATTCATGATCACTTCAAATTTTCTGACCTGTGATAAGTCATCCTAGCAGGTTCGAGAAGCCATGTTGAAGTATTTAAAAGTTTGTAATACATGGCACGCTGCTCTCCAAATTCATTGTCGGAAATTGGCTCCTCACAACCTCTGTGGAAAAAATGCAAATAAATACTTTAGCCATGATGGTCTAGATTTATCCCTAGTATGGTTTAGCTGGTATCAGTGAAAAAAACTATTTTCCGGGTTAAATGCTTCTGTGAAACTACATGAAGGATAGGCTTGGCTGTAGACATCTACTGTTGTTTGTAATTAAATCATTATCAATGAAATGTCAGTGAAGAACAGACTGGTCTGAGTGCTACAGAAATGGGAAATCAGTACTGGTGGAAGGAGAATGTATTGGAAAGCTCAGCATTTACAGAAATGTCAGCATAAGTTTATTTCTGTTGGGGAACTTTACATCTCTGAGCAAAAGTCTATGACAATAGTCTGTCCTGAAGGCTGCCCCTGAAGGTGTTGATGCACGTACATTTTGTCTTTGAAGAGGAGAAGACAATAAACACAACACAGTCCTATCAAGAGGAAAAGATTTTTGCATGTGCTCCAGATATACGCTTAACTCTGAAAATAACTGGAGCAGCAGTTTGAAAGGAAATCCAGTGATTGACTCACCTGACATGGAAGGATCTAGCTTTTATTTCTCTCTCAATTGTTTTTTGGTAGGCTTCAGAAGAAGGTAATGAATTGAACTATTCAGATGTATAAAATATTAATTTTTCCAATTTTGCTTTTGCTTTGTAAAATATTTTTGATTATGGGAATTCTATTTGGAATTTTAAATTTTACATTTCAGAGACAGTTCAGCTCATGCTATCTAACTCTCAGCAGTTCTGTAGCTAAAAATGTAGTCTGCTGACCTTTCACACCATAAAGAAAGTATTCTCAAAACATTCTCATATTGCAGCAAGTTAAAAATGAGCATCTTCAGAATTGCTTGTTGCAGCTACAATTTTCATTTTCATTGTTAGCCTGCATGCAGCATCACCTTGAATATATTTACTTAATTATCATAAAGTCAGTGGAATATCAGGATTTCAATATAGGTTTATCTTCTGGGCTACATTGAATGCAGAACAAATGCTTACTGAATGTTTGAGGTGCATCAGAGCATGGAACCAGTATTTTTTATTCCCAGAATGAGGTAGAGAGTTAATCTTCAAAGGGAAGGGAAAGGAAGGGAAGAGAAGGGAAGGGAAGGGAAGGGAAGGGAAAGGAGAAAGAAAAGAAAAAAGGTAGGAAGGAAAAAGAGAAAAAAAAGAAGAAAGGAAAGGAAAGGAAGAAAAGGAGGGAAGGAAAGGAAGGGAGGAAAGGAAGGGAGGAAGGAAGGAAGGAAAAGACAGAAAAAGAAAGACAAAGGAAAAAAGACAGAAAGAAGAGGTGTAACAGAGTGAAAATGACAAAACTAAATCAGTGTGTACAGTACAGGTAAAAAGAAGCAATGCTGTCTGTTTCCATAGGCAGCACTGATAGTATCTGAGAAACTACTGCTTTTGAAAACAGAAGTCAGATAGGTCTGGACCTTGTGTTGGATGGAATAATAGGACAGATAAACTAGCCAGACTCTGGCCTTTAGCATGGAGTACTCTCATGTTGCTTGGGTGAAAGATACTGATAATAACTGCATCTCTGAGCTAGGGCAGTGACTTCTAATGGGCTGAAGGCTAATTCAGTCCTTTGCAGCAAAGGTAGGAATTTATCCTGTCATCGTCTGTATAAAAGGGACACTGCATTTTGTTATGATGCTCAGCCACAATGCCCTCTGCAGGCTCTAACAGGGTCTCCCAAGAGGTATGGTCTAGGACTGCATTCTACTTGCCCAGTTTGGCTTTTGTGAAAACACACAATGCACTAATTCTTCCACAAAAAGTTGCATTAAAAAAAGTGTTCCTTTGCAAAACTGGTTCTCAAGGCTACTGCAAGAGTAACAAGCCAGCAATACAATTTTCTGTTTCTGTTTTGTGTAACACCTATTTTACTGTACCAGAACTGGCCTGAGTTAGGGGAGAGAGAAACTGAAGACTGCAGTACAGAGTGCGTAACACAGTCTGCACACAGACTGTCTTACTGGGCACTGCCTCTTAACTGCTAATGATATAGGTGTCACTGAAGAAATGAATATCTCTTAAAAAAAACAGGTTTTTGAGAATAGCATCCAAATCAAATGATCAAGTAGAAATACCTCATAATGCTAAAATAGAGGCAATCAAAGGAAGCTTCTTACATGACAAAGGAGAACACTGAATATTAGGGTAGAATATTTCATTATTCTTCATCACCACCAAAATTATCCATTTCTATCAAGACACAAAGGAATAATAATAATAACAGCAACAGTGCTAGTCCTTCATCTATTATTTCTTAGCTATGTTTCAGAGTAGTATTGACAGCTAAAAAATAAATTCAAAGCTTGCCAAGAACCTTTAGCAAACAGAAGAAATGGGAAAAAAAGAAAGCTAGACTCAGTGATAATCCTCACTAAGAACACACTTTACAAGAACAAAAGGGCATACAAGTAAACTATTTTTAATTATTTGTTTATGTTGCAAAGTATGAAGCCAGGTGATTAGCAAGAAGATTTGGAAATGCAAAGTGAGAAATAAGGAATAAAAGAGAGATTGTTGTTGACTGAGGCTTGCTAGAAGTATGCAATGAGAATTCGAAATTTAATGTCTAGGATTTTGTATTTGTTCCAAAAAGAGAAATTTGGATGGATTTTTTTTTTTTGTTTCCTTGTCAGAGGTACTGTTATCTGTTCCAGAGTCCTGGATGGTTCAGGACCACAGGTTAATCATCAAAATTTCCCCAAAATTTTGAGGATTAACATTTTAACTGATAAAACAGGGCAGACTTAAAGGACATCTGTTACTGACTTTCTGACCCCTTAAGAGAGGTAAGTGACCATGTGTAATGTGTAGGAAAAAAAATAGCTTTGTTTCATGACTGCAACCTACAGGGCATCTGTTAATTACAAATCACCCTTAAATAGTCATTTTGTGGTACAGAATGTTCTGTAGGCTGTATGAGGTAACCAAGTATTAGCTACAAAGTGGCAGATATTTGTTCTGCCAGGAAAAGAATTAATCACTCACCTAAAAATTAGCAGTTGCCCAAGTGCCAGAGATGATGATCATGTGGTTATATTTATTTTATGCAAATAAGTTGTGCTATCCTTCCATTTAAAAAGGAGTCAATACAAAATACGGTTAGTCACTAGCAGGGAAATCACCTGTGTTCCAAAGGTCCCATGAGAAGTACCAATGTCATTGTGACATTGCTCCCTATCACCTGTGGAAGGTTGCAGCAACTGTTGGATCTCCCTGATGAAATGAAAACGTCACACGCCTCTTCAAGAAGAAAAGCATGAAGGACTTGAGAACTACAGTTTGGTCAGCCTAATCACAGAATCACAGAATCACAGAGGTTGGAAGGGACCTTTTAAGATCATCTAGTCCAACCAATGAAAAAAAAAAAAAAAAAACCAAAACCACACCACCACACACACAACCCACACACACACCACCACACCACCCAACACTAATCCATATTCCCAAGCACCATGTCAACTCCTCTCTTGAATACCTCCAGGGATGGTGCCTCAACCACCTCCCTGGGCAGCCCATTCCAATGTCTGACAACCCTTTCAGTAAAGAAATATTTCCTAATATCTAACCTGAACTTCCCCTGGCGTAACTTGAGGCCATTGCCTCTTGTCCTATCATCTGTAACGTGGGAGAAGAGACCGACCCCCGCCTCTCTACAGCCTCCTTTCAGGTAGTTGTAGAGAGCGATAAGGTCTCCCCTCAGTCTCCTCTTCCCCAGACTGAACAACCCCAGCTCCCTCAGCCTCTCTTCGTAAGACTTGTGCTCCAGACCCCTCACCAGCTTCGTTGCCCTTCTCTGGACCTGCTCCAGCACCTCAATGTCTTTCCTGTGGTAGGGGGCCCAAAACTGGACACAGTACTCGAGGTGAGGCCTCACCAGTGCCGAGTACAGGGGGACGATCACCTCTCGGGTCCTACTCACTACACTGTTCTTGATACAGGCCAGGATGCTGTTGGCCTAATCTCAGTGCCTGGGAAGTATATAGAGCAAATCCCCCTGGAAATCATATCCAGGCATATGAAGAAGAAAACTGGGAACAAATAAATGATTTGGAACAGCCAGCATTGACTTACCTTGGGAAGATCATGCCTAGCCAACCTGCTTGCATTGAGGTGGCTGGCTTGGTGGATGAGGGAGAACTGTAGATGTTATTGTCTTTGATTTTAATAAAGCTTTCAGCACTAACTATCCTTACAGTGAAATTGGAAAAATAAAGGCTGAATGGATGAACTGAAAAATGCATGCAAAATTGCCTGGTCCCCAGACTCAGGGTTTTGATGAACATGACCAGCTCCAGCTGGCAGCCAGTCACTAGCAGCATTCTTCAAAGGCTGGTATTGTTTCATGAACAAGTTGGAGGATGTGAGAGGGTCCATCCTCAGCAAGCTTGCAACCTTCCCCAAATTAGGGGCATATGCTGGAGGGAGGGGCTATCATTCCAAGGGGCTTTGAAAGGCTGGAGAAATGGGCTGCTAGAAGTTCAGCAACAACAAATGCAAAGTCTTCCACTAGGGATGGAATAACCTCATGCAACAGGACAGGTGGTGGTCAGAATGGCTAGAAGGCCTGGGAGTCCTAATAGTCAACAGGTTGAATATGAATCAGGAGTATGGCTTTGCAGTGACAAAGGTAACCACATATCAATGTGAATTTGTGGGAGTGCAGCTGGCAAATTGAAGGAAATCATTATTTTCCTCTACTCATCGCCCATGAGACCTCCTATGGAGTACTGTATCCATTTTTTGATAGCCTGGCAGGAAACATATTGATATATTGAAGCAAGTCCAATGGAGGGCCATCAAGATGGCAAGGGGACTGAAAAACATGACATATGAGGAAAGGCTGAGAGAAATGGGTTATGCAATATGCAAAAGATATGTCTAAGGATCTTGAACTGTCTTGAATGTCTTCATCTACCTAATGGTGAGGTCTGAAGAAAACGGAGTAAAAGGACAAGACACAGCAGATACCAGTTGTAGGGTAGGAATTTTCAATTAGTTGTTAGGGCTCCAGTTGATGCTGCTTTTCCAGATCATCTCAAGCAGGCTGTACTTTTCTTCATGTGTTTTTACTGATACCCAAGACTATAAGGAAGTCTTGAGATCTCCTGCGCCTCATCTTCCTGGCTGTACTGAAGTTAGCTGTTCACAACTGCAGCAAAAACAAGCTTTGCAGAGGGGCTTTTCCAAGGATGGCTTTTTCCAGCCCTTTGTGCATTCACATCTGAGGGCGAAATATCACTGAGCACTGACTACCAGCTCTGTGGATACCTTCAAAGAAATTAAACGTTGAGAAGGTGCTCTTCTTTGGCTTCATTTCAGTTTTTAAAGTAATAAGTTTTTAAACATTTGATCCATTTGATCCTCATACTTTCTAGGTTTTTGGAACGTTATAAACCCCCTGTTTTCTGTGATGTTGAGTTGCTCACCACTACATTTTACCACACCTCAGTTTATAGGGTGGTGCATCAAAAATCAAAGACACTTGCAAGGAAAATTGCACAGAGTAAAGCTTAATGGATGCCAAAGAGCTTGCAACATTCTTTAGAACTTTATATATTAATATAATAATTTGTATATTAATACATACAAATAAATATAATATAAATTAATAAATATAAATCAATACTTTGTATATAAATAAAACTTCAAAATAGTAAGAAAAACAACAACACTGAACTTGTAGAGAATTACTTTTTGCTGATGTTAAGATTATACCAGAGCTGAAATGCTACCTGTGTAGGCTGATGTAGCAACACTTTTCACGTGGCATCCAAGCTAGATAAATTTAATCGTGTAGAAAAGACTTTCCATCACTGCTTTTTCCTTTGTGTTACACTCAGTGACCAGTATCATCTTATTTCTTAAGCTTGGAAGTTATCATGAACAGAATAATGTGTGGGGAAGTATTCTCATTCATTGCATGGGATTTTTAACTGCACAGACCCCATTATAACTGACAGGAAGAGTGAAGATAAAGCCCTGTTGATTGGAGAATATGCCATTCTCAGTGGTGTTCAAGTATATCATACAGTCATATAAGAGGTTTCTATTATCTCATAGAGTGCCAACAATGGATTAAAGCCTGACACTGAAAACCCTCAGGGAAATGGCTCCTACTGCAAAATAATGAATCTACTCATACCTGAATGTCTCCTGTCTCAATAGTGGAAAAAGCACAGGACAAATGATCTTAAGTCCACCATTTAGAGTCAAACAGTTGCTCCCTTCTCAGTGTCAGCCTGACCAATACTTTGAATGTGATATAACAGAGGGCAACTTACTGCTGTAATAAACTTTTTTATATCAGAGGATGCCAGGGAATGTGTTTTAGGGGCATGGACCCCCATAAGCAGGCTATGGCTTGTTTGACGTTCTTGACTCACTGACACAAGCAGTGGATGTCCTGAGCCCAGAGCCTTTTTAGGACATTCGCTGCCTACTGCACACACAAGATGGCTTGTCCCTGTTGCTGTCCCTGCAGAGCAGGCATGAGAGAACCCTGCAGAGTGCTGGGACTGCTGCACCCAGGAGGATGAAGTAATATAACAGCTATTTTAATAACTGTTTGTAAAGGATTTACTGTACCATTCACCATGTGCAGTGGTTCACATTAATACTACCCAATACATCCTTTCCAGTCTGTAAATAACTGGTAATCCCACAATATGAATATGGTGTATAATAAAATTCTGTAAATTCCCATTTTGAAAATACAGTCAAGTTCATCAAAGGTTCAGAAAGACTAGTTGTGCTCAAATGCAGCAACAGCTTTCCTCCTTTCTGGCTTTGTCCTATAGACCAGAGGAGGTAGTTCAGGTCTGTAAGTGCCAACTAACCAAAGGGCAGCAGGTTAAGTGCAGGCAACTCACCCTCAACTCACTTTCAAATCTGGGAGACCTGGACGACTGGAGTGAGTATGAATGAAAGGCGCCATGGGACACCTACTTCCCTGCTAAGCTGTCCCTCTAACACCAGTTAACCTGGACACTAGAGTCAACCTTTTATAGATTCAGTCATTTCTCTACCTTTTTTCCACCTCCCAAATATAAAATGCCCACCTATTGCTGGAGCCCTGAGACTACCGTGGCCTCATAAGCCAGAGACCCTCTGAGAAACATGCTATTACCAGATGTTTTCAGAAGGAAAATGGCAGGGCAGTGAGCTCTAAATCTAGTTGTGGAGTTGCATGTGATGGGTATAGTTGAAGTACTGGCGTATTTGGAAGGCCTATGTCTAATTGTGAACTCCAGACTTTACATTACATGATCACTTTTAGCTAGCTGTAGGAGAGCAGAATAGAGAAAGTGTAAACAGAAGTAAAGATCTGGGACTTGTAGAAAAAAAAAACTCAGAACAATTGCATGGTCCTTTGGAGTCAGACTAGTGATTAAAATAGAGACAGACAAGCAATTCAATAGTTGCAGTCATAAATTTCACTCAGGGGGGAAAATAAGACAAGTAGTTTCGCTTAAAAACAGGTGTTCACCAGTCCTAAGAGACATTGCAGTGATCATACAGCAATGACAAATGTAATTCCAGCTACAAAGAAACTGTCATCTGCCATCAAAGCCAAACATCTGGTTAAAATACAGAAAAAGGAAAAAAGATGATAAAGCTGTAAGGGAAGACGCATAGAGGCAAAAAAGGAAAGGGTAACAGAATTAAAAACAAGAATATTAGCTTTATAAGCCTGTCTTACTGTGTATAAACACACAAATAGAAGTAACTGATTTCTACAATCTTGATTTGTGTACTGCCTAGGTCAATGGATCTCCTGCGTGCTACCATAATAGAGATAATAAAGACTTATATTACCCCTTGCAAAAAAAAGTCTTGGGCAAGACCAAGAATATAAATGTTAGGAAATGTCAAAGGAAGTTATCACTTGCCACCCAGACTTGGTCTTTTAGGTGAATGAATTAATACAGAGTTTATACAATAGCACGTAATGATTCTTAGCCTCAAACCTCCTGGGGTCCAACTTAACAAGTCTACCTGCAGTCCTTCCTTTCTTCTCACTGTTCATTTAGAGCACTGCATGAGGCAAATGATTATATAATTAAAGACTGTATCAGAATGCACATGCACAAGGCCGTAAATTAATGCTTTACAGACAGCATTAAATCTGACATTTCCTAACACTGGAGCGGTTGTCTTTGAAACCCTACCTTTCTTCTCACATTGATTAAGCCAGAGACTTAAATACAAAAATCTAAGTGAAAAAAATACCTTAGCATTTGAAACGAATGATAATATCTAGGGTCAGAGCACAGGTTTTGTACTAGTTTTAAACAATTAAGGTAGTAAATATTAGCAGTAGAAAGAAGAAACTGTCCCGTTTCAGTACATGAAGGTATATATCGGTACACTGCAGTGCTTCCTGGAGGCTCCCAGCTATCCAGATCAAGGCTGTGGGGGACTGAGGACATGCTCCTTGCCTTCCTACAGAAACTAAGATGTGGAATAAGGGAAAGTACGTGTCCAGATCCTGATATTTCTGTAACATAGACTTGGGACAGTAAAGTGAGGGCACTCTAATATCCAGTGTATTAGACATCATCTCTGTAAATTGTTTGCTGAAGAGGAACATGTAACACTTTTGCCAGTTTACAGCCTTAGTAGCTGCAGAAGATTAGAAAGCTGAATTCCCAAACTTTGCTGACTCTGGAGGGGAGAAGATCTGATGGTTATAGACCATGTCATCAAACTCATTTGGCATATGGGATCTGAGAGACAGTGGCTCTGCATATGGCACTTGCTTTGATAATATCAGAGCCAGTTGTACTGGTGGCTCTGCCTAAGTGAATTCGTGAAACTCCCAATTACCCTGTTTGTAAAAGAAAAAGACTGTTACTTCTCGTCTTCCTAGTGTAAAGCCATCAGAACAGACTCTTCAGAAGAAGCTGGGTGGTTCATTGCATGATTCGTACCACTCTGTAGAAGGTATATGGTTATAACCCATGATACCCTGCTTCTCATAAAGTCTTTGAATGAAGGAGTGAAAGGATAAAAATAAGGAGTGCCAGTTCAAGATTTATCTACAGAATGGGCAAAATTGATCTCTGACTGCTCCTACCAGGGGAAGGAAAGGAAGAAGGGAAAAGGATAGAACTGGGATAAACCCAGGTCTAATGCTACTGTTACATGCTCTACCTCACCCATGCTCATTTGGAAATATCAGATACTTGGCTTACTTGTCTTTTATATAGGCAAATGATGGGGGTTTAGGGTTTTTGTCAGCCCTAGCAATTGCCCTAGTTATTGCCTCTGGTAGCCACTTTCTTGGGCCTAGGGTTGGTTTGTGAAGAAATAATAATGCATGAAAAAATACAACATTTTAAACTCAATTTTATTGTTTTCCTCTGCTCTCAAATCTAGTATTAAAAACCACTAACTTACATTTATTTTCAAAGTAGTTCTTAAGTTCCATACATTTCAGTATATATTTACTGGTTTTAACTCAGCTCATAGAACTCCTGAAATCGACTTGACTTATAGAATTCCTGAAATGGAATTAACTTTTACTTGGGGTTCAGCCTTAGTGCATTTCTCCCAAACTGTCAAGGTGTCTTATATGAACACAGAAAGTGTTATTTTTAGTGTTGTTTTGAAGACAAGATAGACATTGATTTTCAAAAACTGAAGACTAAGAAAAATAGGACTTGAAAGTAAAATATTTCATCATTCTCTTTAACAAACTTCTCAAATATCTATCTGCTTACTCACTGCTCAATCTGTCATTCCCCAAGTACAATATTGTGCAGGCCATATTGAGATGTTTTTCCCTCTCAAATTCTACCTCTTTAGAAGGGTTTAAGAACTCCTGAAAAGGTTGATTTTTATTTTTTTTTTTTTGTTAATGGGAAGTGGCTGAATCAGGCTAAAGTATTTTTGTTTGCGAAGTAAAATGTGAACTTGGATATCTGATAACCAAAGCACACCACACTGACTGACATCGCTGTTTGTTCTGCTTTCCCAAGGTGTGCTTTCAGATAAGAGTCATATTTATGACTAAATGGTTTGTCATCAATTCTTTGTTGCAGTTTATCCATCAGTGAATGCTTTATATCATGCACTTCTCTCCATACAAAATGAATTGCTATTTTAAAACTCTGTCATAAATGTCTTTTAGCATATTGTGAAATAGATATAGTATTCAGTCACTCCAAAGTGGTTGTCTCCATCATTCCCCGCCTTAAAGAACTCAAACCTTTTATCTAGGTAGTCCATTTCTAATACATTAGGGATCTGTTAATAGTTGAAAAATAGCCAAAGATTCCTTCTGGGTCAGCCTGGGCAGTATGGTTACGTAGGGTATGTCTCAGCATTCCCATCGTTGAAGCTCACAAAGTGAAATATCTCCTGTAATTCTGAAGTAGATGAAGAAAAGGATTAAAAACTTTCATACTGCAGTCTTCAGAATAAAAGGGTAGCCTTTAGCATGTATTGCTACACTGTGAATAATATGAACTTGCTGACTAATAAAGCAAATATCTATGTAGATATTGTACGGTTTACTCACGTTAACATGATTGCTGCCAGCAGGAAATGGTGGTGTGTTCTCAAAGTTCAAACAATTTCACTGTAGCTAACTTTTAAATATTCCTAAAGCAACTTCATTGTTTTCTTGAAAATAATCAAGGACATGACAGATTATTGCCTCTTCAGCTGCACAGCAACAAACAACTGTGAGAAATATTTTGCTGTTTGTATGGCTTGAAAAAAATCCCCATTTCAAACAAGCCTTTAATTGTTTTCTCAGCTGAAAGAAGTTCTAGTATGCTTTTGGCAATACAAGAATCTTTTATCCTATCATTTTAGCTATGGGGAAATGTTGGAAAACAATAGTATTTAATTTGCTATCATAAATAAGTCTTTATATGAATGGCTTTGGATAACACTATGGTATAATTTCACTGCTTCAGAGGCAGCTACATCTAATTTTCTTCCATATTTTCACAGTTCCATATCAACAAAAGGTTTTGAGTGTTTTGTTTTTAGCAGCCAGAGTAGAATTCTTTTAATGAATTGCTCTGCTTTCATTCTGTGGTATATCTGATATTCAACCATGACTAACTTCAAAAATGACAGTAAGTTTTGAGCAATTATTGCTTTCTTTACTGATCCATGTTAGTTGCATCCTGGAAAGTGCAAGAACCCTTTTTGTTTCAGGCTTTGTCATATCTTAACAAAACATTTTAAGCACATCTGCAACCATGATTCTCATAGACACCAAGCTCAGCCAGCTAAAATGCACAAATAACCGTCATATCTGAACTTAATTCATGAATAAACTCTCTCCTTTCTGCTTCCTGTAATTTATAGAGCCAGTAATTAATCATGATACGTACATGAAATTTAAAATTTTCTGATATACAGAATCTGTATCTTTAGGATAGTAGCAGACATGTACCTCCAGGAGGGATAGGGTATTTCTTGAAATACATTTCACCTCAGGATGCTTTTAATTTCCCAAGGGCAGAAAAATAAAAACCAATGTTGTTTTAAAGGAATATATAAATATTTAGGAATTAGGAAAAATTTTATTTCAGTACTTTTGAGTATCTAATGTTGAACTGTTGCTTTTCTATAAATGATGCCGACTCCTGGTAACAGTAATAGCCTGATCAAAAGCATCAGCACACGTCTTAGAGATCTGATGCTTATTTTCTACAGTGTGGTCAGGCCTCCTGACTGAACTGTGTGTTTTGCGCTGTGCTATTGTAGCCTGACTAGATGAAAAGCTAGGATGCACTAGGAGAGATATCCCCCTCAGTAGAGATTGGCCACAAACGGAGATGGTATTGAATTCCTACAAGGCTTTGCTCTGGCAAAGAACAATAGTTTGATATATTATTAAACTTAATTTCAAATGATTTGCATTAAATTCAACAAAATGTAACATTCCAGTTCTTAATGAAACAAGAACAAAAAACAGCCAAACATAAATCCTTCTAAATTTTTTCCTAGCAGAAAATCAGGGAGCAGTAAAATCAAAATTTTCTATGAATATCTGTACTTTTACTCAAAAAATCATTTGACAGAAAAATCCCAATCAGCTCTGGTTAGAGGTTTGCAAGCATCACGGTGCAGCATCCTAGAAACTGTCCTTTTATTAAAAACCAAGTGAGCCTGACAGTTTTGCCCTACCTTAAAACCTCCCAATTTGTTATAAAGATCCATTTGATCTGGTGGTGGCAGTGTGTGCCCGTGCCTGAGAGGAAGCATGAGGTGAATATTCTGAATTACAGAGGGAGAACCGTAGATTGGGAAGAATTCCTGCTAGCCAGCAGGAGAAGGTTACTAATAAACCCGCTGGGCACTAACGTGATGTGAGCGACTCTGACTCACTAAAGTAGAAGGAGAAGAGAAGGAAAAGCCTCTCCTTTGGCAGCAAATCCACAGTCTCACCTCACCTATCGCTTCTCATCGCCCGCCCTGCAAGCTGTCTTGCAGCAGCCTGTTTCTTCAAGTGATGAAAACCGGGATAATGAACTATGCCTGAGGAAAACCCGCAGGAGAGTTAATGAGGTTATCTGGCTTTACCCGGGATTATTAGGCAGAGCCGGCCAGGGGCACGGGGCGCGGGTGCTGGGCTGCTGTGCGGGTTCGGGTGTGAGCAGCTACCTACTGGCTAAATTAGTTGGGATGGAATTTCTGTCTCGGGGCTTCTGTGGAGTTCACTTGTCCCTGAAGCCGCTCACCCAGGGTTACTGTGAGCATGTGAGGGCAGCCTTAAAGGGCAGGGGGCTGGCAAAATCCACGAGAAACGTTTTCTTCCCTTATTCTGAAAGGCAAGTATCTTTTCTATCCTCAGCCTTTGAGAAATCAAACAGAAGCAAAACCAAAACACACACGTGAACAGAAGACCGTTCTGTATGTGAAGCAGGAGCAGCTCTAGTGGTTAGGGAGGAAGAATTCTCACTGAATCCCTCTCTTCTCTCTTTTTACCCTGTCAGACCCTGCAATGCCTCCTTGGTGTTGGCCTGTGCCCCTCGCAGAGTCCCTTGTGCCCCTGCACGCCATGCAGGGACTGTCCCGAGGAGGGAGAACAGCAACCCTGGCCAAGGCTCAGGGAAGTTCACTGTGCTTTTCCACCCACTCAGTGACAGCATGTGTAGGTGTCACGTTGCTTTCAGACCCCACGAGCTCAGAATCACATTTAAAAATGAAAGAAAAATGCAAGCTTCCAGACTCGTCAGCTCCTAGTTTTCAGAAGTCATGATTCAAGCCAGGAAAAGTGATGATATTTGCTTAAGAGTCAGAAACTGTTTTGAACTTGTTTCTTAGTTTAAAGTTTTGCCGCCCCTACTGCCACTACCCCCTGCTCCGTTTTCTGGCTTCCAGGACTGTAACACACATTTGATTCCAGCATGTTTGCAGATTTATCATTGCACACAGAGCTAGTTTTTTTTTTTTTTTCTGAGATATGAACTGAAGTTCTCATATAATCAAATAATTCAAGGAGCCCAGGCTTTAAGAAAAAACACCAAATAGTGTGAGCTGCACTAGTATCACAAAAGCTGGCAGTCACAAGTGCTAGGTTTTTTTGATCTCTCAAAGTGTGTGCCAGGGGAAATATGTGTCTGAGAGGTTATATGAACATACCACAGGTTATCACATGTTTTACATTCCTGTTTGGGCACTACTGTTGACCCTACAGCTGTATAACAGTCCAGTCCCTAGCTCTGTAAAACCCCATATTTCTCCACAGGGTCCGTGGCACACAAGATTTATATGTAAAACCCAGTCTGTCTAAGATACCTAGTACTGCTTGAAGCATAGCTTATGGCATGATTCAAAATTTGATCCAAATTCTAAAACCAGCTTTTCCTTACTAATATATTAACAAATATATTTACTAATTGATATAATAGTGCTGGATCCTAAGCAGGCACATAAAACCCTGTCTCTGCTATGCAAAAACTTACACCGAATTAACAGCTCCAACCTTGCCCTTAGGAAGCCTCTAACATCTAGTTACGCATTTTTTTAACTCTTTTTACATTGATAATGTGAAATTTGTATGCACAACAAATATATTTTTCCACATTGATTTTTTTCAGGTTCAGGTTCAGATTCATCAAGATCTGAGAGGAAGAAATGCTGCATCCCTCGGTGCCTATTCTCTGTTTTCTGCTTCATGTTAAAAACAATGCTCTTGGTTTTTTTCCAGATATTTATTCGACTAATTGGATTCAAGAAGTGGAGTCTCGCACAAGCTCTGAGGAATTGGAAGTGCCGATCTGATTAAATACTCATTGTGCATTTTGGAAGGTTTTATCTTACACTAGTCCGTAGTAATAAAACCAGCTCCAAATAGACCAATCTGTAATGTGCAAACAGATCAGTTACCCTGGAACTTATGGAAAATTACTTATTGCATAGAAGTAAATCAATGAGCATTTGAACACCCTGGCTACCAGGGCACCTTTTCTCTTATACCAGTCACCCCCCAAATTGTTCAGTGTTGTTGAGGGGGCACAGAGGGTGAGTGTGTGTATGTAAATGGAAGAAAGTGTTGAAGAAAGCAAGCCCCAAAATCCAGGTCTTAAAAGTAGCCTGCAGGAGAAGCAAGATGAACATAGAAGTTGTTTATCTAAGCAACAGAGGACACCATGTGCTGCAGACTCCTGGGGGGTCTGCACTCATTCCCATGTTACCCATATTATCTACAATCAGGGCAGCAGCAAAGCAAATGTATGTAAATGTATGTAAATCTGGAGGACCTCTGCAATGACAGAGGAAGCCTAAGTTCGTATAGCTCAAGTTGGAACCTGGTAAAACTGTCCTTGTAAAAATGTGTTAGTTCAGTGAATAAGCATGCACTGATGATAGGTACATTTCAAACAATATCAGGCTACATAATAGCTCTCTTCGAACAATCAGCAAATTTAAGAGTTTTAAATATCCTGAAATCTACATATTTTATAATGGGCTGCTAAGTACATTCTTTGCCATGCTCTACGAGTAAGAAAGTTAATCAGAGGTCTGACTTTCAGGTGATTACATAACATTTAAGACCAAAGTTGAAACAGCAAGTAAACAGAAAGAAATTTTCCTTCCATTTGATTTCCGTCTACTCTGACTTGTATCTCTGGAGTTATCCATGAATCCATAAGCCCATGTGTAGGTATTCTTAGGGGAGATTCAGCAACAGCAGCTGTATTTTCGGTTCATACCTTACCTTAACAGAAATTACCTTTTGCATGTAAACAAATCTTAAGAAGTACAGAACGAGAACTAGGTAATATTACTGTACTTATTGCCTTAGCTCTCAGCTCACAAATCCATTTGGTCTAAAGGGAAGGTAGCTCATTTCCACTATGATTCAAACAGAGTTTCCTTACGTAATGTTTTTAATTATCTGAAGTTAAACACAGACCCTCAAAGATCCACCTGAAGACACAGATTGTCTCCAAAAAAAGCAGATGAATTTGTGGTTGACCATTTTACCATTTTATCAGGTCAGCACAGAATCACTGCCCCTCTGGGTCAGGTACAATAGTTGGTGGTACTTTGGTACCCATGCCAAGATTTCTTCCAAGTTTGGCATCGCCTCTTCTGTTCTCAGGTTTGCCAGCCCTCGGTCCTAATATTCTTCATATTTTCTCCAGCAGCCACCGTCTCCGCTTCAGCCTGGGGTGATGGACTTGCATTGCTTCTCTCTAGATAGTAAGAACAGTTGGCAAGACTAAGCTCTACCTGCTAGGAGCTTTGGAGCAGGTCTGTTTCTCCTGAGGGGCCAGAGAAGAACATTCTAAACCAGCACAGTTTGAGGAGTCAGATACTTGTTCCTCCTGAAGGTCATAGAGGAACTATTCAGGTGTTTTACCATGAATCCAGAAGTGGAAGCCTGAGCCTGACTCTGAACATGAATGCAGAAGTGCTCTAGGCAACACATCTATGGATGATTTTCATCAGGCTAGGGAATCAAAAGGATCTGAATCTAACGCTGCTCTTAATGCTATGTTTCCTTACCTATGTTTGTGTCATAAACTTCCTAGCTTGAGAAAGGATTGGAGAAAAGAGAATATTCAGATGCTTTGCTAGGTTCTACAAATCTCTTAAATGAGAGAAGCCTTGGCCAGCACGCCTGCTAAAACTTTGCTAGCTCCAGCACTACCCAGGACAGCAGAGGATCTGACTGTACCAGAGTTCAGACAGGCAAAGAAAATGTCCTGTCATTATTCTAAGAGAAAGATATACTCACTTTCTGACATTTCACCATTATTCATTCACACCCATAAGTGCAGACATGTATGCAAAAATTAAAATTTTGCTTGCTACTAATACATAATGCATAGGAACATAGTGGCTTAGATTCTTCTCTTATTTATAAATACGTTGACTATAGTGAAGTTACTCCAGGTTTGAAGTAATATAAAAGGAGGAGAGACCCAATATATATAAACTTATATATTATTTATTAGCACATCATCAGAAGTTATTGCTTTAGCTTGCTTCATGTCAATAACAATACAATTTTACAACTTGGAAAAGTAATTGTCTTTTTGCTTTCATTTCCTTTGACGGGAAAAGCAAAATTATTTTAGTGCCGTTGCACATGACTAACACTTTCAGGAGGAAAAAGCAATGTAATGATCATTTCGGATGGGAGGTAATGCAGAAGACAAAACATACGCTCTGCAGATAAATCTGATACATAGATTATATGCACAGAGAATACAAAAAAAGACAAAGAAATGAAAAAAGCTAATAATAATGTTTTTGCGTAATGCTCTTCCAAATTAAATTGCTCCAATCTGGTGTCGTGAATCATTGCATCAGAAACTGCTACAGCTAAAACGAGATTCCTTTGCTATCCTCAGTGTGAATTAAAACAGCAAGTTGGCCTTTTATTCCTGAGCTTTACCATCAGCATTTGTCAGAGAGAAATAAAGATTTAAACATAAGAAGACATCCCTGTGATTTTCGAAATAGTATTTAAATTTTGCCTTGGACAGATTCAATATAGAGTATTGAAAATGTATCCTACAGAAGCAGTGTTTCTGATCCCTCTTATTTGAAATAAAATCATTTGCTTAATTTAACATGATAACAGTTAGAAATTGAAATGATGACTTATCTAATTATATGTTCAAAATTGGACTCTGAAATTCTTTTTTCTGAGTTAGGCTGAACTATGTATCTTGCATATACATACTCTGCAGAGCATATGTATTGAATTTACCAGAACATATCCTGCATCCTGCTGTTTCTAGTGTTGCCTAGTCTTGGAAATTCACCGTGAGTGACATTTCATGACATTAAGACAATTTAGACATATAAAACAAAACTGTAAAAACCACAGCATAGAGTATCTTTCACCAAATAATTTGGTGTTGGCTTTTTATCTTCGTAAAGCATAAAGACTTTGAAACACTCATAAATATTCTTGGCTAACTACTTCATCTTATTACCAGGAAAGGAATTTGTTGCTTTTTTTTTTTAAAGAAAAAAGAGTTCAGTGCTTTCCTTTGGCTTCAAATTGTAAAACACATCACTGAAATTGTACGTTTTCAACAAATATTAAAATGAGCTCATTGAATTTACACTACCTTTCCTTAGTTTGTATGTATGTCCTTGGAGCACAGCTTACAGTTTGTGAGCTTGATTCTGAGTAAGCTGAAAGTGCTGGAAAGTCTCTGTTCATCCTAAAGGTGTTTGGGTCGGGGTCTGTGTTCCTGATGGGGGTTTGGAAGCTTCCCCTGTTACCTCAGGGGTCATTCAGCAAAGATTTCACCTCCAGTTTTTGCCCAGAGTCACAAAACTTTGTCAAATAAGACTTCTGTGTGGAATAAATCTGTTTCTTTTCACTGATACGTGGTAAGGCAGGCATGCAGCAGGCAGAGTTGGATGCTACATTGATAGAAAAATATTCATCTCTCTTCAATTACACTACACATGTTAATTAAACAGCAAATATAAATGACTAGAAAAACTTGTATTTAGTTAACTGTAGAAACATACTGAATGACATGTTTTTAAAATTGCCATAAAATTAGGCTGCCAGTTTACAGCTGTCATTCTTTTCAAGCAGATCTGATGAAAGGGACAGAAAACTGTTTCAGCACACCTCACATCAGCACAGAAGGCAGAGTCAGAGATTGATCCCACACAGTGAAAATAATCAAAGAGATAGAAAAGCCACAGTAACTTAAAATTATGGAATGTGAAAGTTTCTGGCTGCTCTTCCAGTAAAGGCAACAAGCCGAACTGGTAAAATGAGCTGTCAGAAGGAAAAATATTAGCTTTTTTTCACTGGGTGGCAACCAGCATAGAGCACTGAACAAGCTACCTGGTATACTGAAATCCTCTTGATTTACTGATATGTGCCAGGCTACATGCAAATTGCTTTGTTTTGGGTGTTAGCCTATTAGTGAAAATGAATATAACCTGGTAATTGAGAAAAGGCCACTCATGTGACCACTAAGCAGTTGTATTCTCAAAATGGATCCAGTCTAAATATTTTTATTTTTTTTTCAGCTAAACAGTTTGGAAGCACACAAAAAGGTATTGAACCAAAAGTTTCCACATTGCTTAACGTCCCCAGTATTTATGTTGTGAAGACCAGGCTCCCAGTTGGCTCTAACTTGCAGCATTTGGGAGCTGGGCAGAAACAGACTTACCTGAACTCAGCTCAGACAGCTCAGCTCAGATCTCTTCAGGCAGATCTAAAGCAGCTGGCTCTAATGGGAGTGCAGGAGATCACTGCACCATCATTTTTATCCAGCTACAATGCTGGTCTCTGTCTCAAAAGGACTACGTGATATCTTTGACAGTACTACATAACTCTCCATGATGTCATGAAAGCAATGTTTACTGACTGGCTGCTATTTGGTGAATGTCAAATTCTGTCAAGATTTTGTGTTTTTTTTTTCTTCTGAGAGGAGAGGAAACAGCAATTCAGGCTGATAGTGCTGCCCTCAATCAAATGCCCTCTCCTGCTTGAGCATGGCTTAGCTAAACTGCTGCTGTCAGGTCCTTGTGGGAAAGGGGATGGGGCTGCAGGCAGGATTCCTTATGAACACATCTAAGGAAATTCAAAACTGGTCTCTGCCGCCCTAGCTGTGGAGTTCAGACTACTTTGACTTGTGGCATTTCATAATGGAAGCATAATACAAGATATCCTCTTTACTCCAAAGACAAAAGTACTACATGATATCCATGGGTATTTTAATAAGAATGGAAGGAATTTTGCCCTTAGTTTTCTTTGCTTCAACAACATGGAAGAAAAACAAGTGAAATAATTTGTTGTGCACTGGGATCCTAACCTACCAAAGGCAAAATAGTCTTCAATGAAACTTCTGCTGGGTTTGCAAAGCACTGAATAAAAGGGAAAAAAATGCCATTCATAATTTATATTTTGCTGTTGGCAACAGATGGGGTGAGAGCATTGAGATGACTCTGTTGTATTTAAAATTAACATTAGCCTCAAATAATGTGCTTATTTCTGTTAGTCAGTGTGCTTACATTCATACCAAATATGTACCCTGCTGTTGTCAATCAACACTCATTTTGATACACATTTATCTTATCTATGATACATGATATTCCAACACATTTCTTATTAACCTTAATATGTTCTTAATCACAACATTCAATTAATAAATTCTGTTATAATCAAGACTCTTCCTTGTGAACCATTTGTTAAGGGCATTTCTTAGTAATGTGTTTACCGGAGCCGAAAATACCACATCCAGCACAGAGATGTCTTAAAGATTTCAGGGGTGGCTGATCAGAGGTTTGTGGTGTTTTTTTTTGTTTGTGTTTTTTTTTTTTTTTTTTTTATAAATACCTCTTAATGGATTTGCTATACTTAAAAGTACATGTTTGTGGCAGATAACCTGTTTGAGGACATAATATCCTTTTGCAGAAAGGGAATCCAGTCAAGTGGCCTTTAATTTTGATGATTGCTAACACCAGTTTCAAGACTACTTTGCAAAGAAGAGGCTAGAGCATGTAATGTGTAATGAGAGATGAGAATGTCCATTACGAGCTCAAAGCCTGGCTGCATTCATAAAGCAGCCTTTGCCTTCCCCTTGGCCCCTGAACTTGTCAGTGATGCATCCCTTTATGACTCCTTGGGATTTAGCTTTGATACTCAAAGTTTTCAACCCTTCCAGTCCCACCAATATTCTGCGTATCCTGAGTGATATGGGCAAGCTCACCTCCAGGTACTGTTTACTGAATAAAACCCCATGCATTCGCAATCAGAAGGTTGGGGGGAACCCCAAGAAATACTGGGAAATTTCAGTTTAAAACTCCCCTTTAGACCATATCAGCAGATCACTGAAAAAATTACTTAGCAGCAGCAACAGCAAGATGCTTAGTGAAAAACCCTGCAGTGCTTGTTTTTGTTTCATAGCGTCAATTTTTCTCTTTTATCCTTCCTGTTGCTGTGATCAACAGAGGGCAGTTGGGCTTCTTTCTATTTTCAGTTTCAATTAAAATTTCAAAACTGTTCTTGATTGAACTTTTGAACACACTGAAATGTGAAAGCGCCCCCGCTGTCGCTAAAATGGTCTGGAACGTGGTTCCTGGGCATGAACATTTCAAAGAGAAGATGCTGGTTGCAAGTAATTCCACCTCCACTCTGCTTCGACATGATTGTTAAAGTCTCAGGAGAGGCCATTCCTTTTATATTTTTTCTCCTAGGTAATATCCAAACGGAGTGCTTTGATTTAACATTACTGATAAGAAAAAAACCCAACCATCCAACAATTTAGGTAAAAGCTATTGAACGCAGCAAAAACAACAATCCCAAAAAGCTGTGGGAGCAAAGGGCTTCAAAGGGAGAAAGCTCAGAACAGCCTCAAAGTCTGGCTGGAAGGAGGTGTGCTTTGAGGATGCTGTAAAACACACGTAACGTAAATTCAAGCACCTTCCTGGCAGCTGTGCTTTGTGTTGGGGATATGCAGAAAGAGCGCTTGGGAATTCGCCTTTTCTCCCAACCTTAGGAGAGATTTTGGGCCTCTAATTTAGTGCAGTTGGGAATATTACATGTGGCCTTCAGCATGCTGAGTTAGGGCTTTCTTATTACTCCTCATTAAGACAATCTATGGGCATATATACATGATATTGCTTTGTGAATACAAACACTTGATCTGTTTTTTGCAACATTATTGTGATATTGTTTCTGTGGACCAGTGTATAAATTCCTTCATAAAATGCTATGGACGTGAAAAAGAAATAAAGGAGCAATGGCATAGGGCTATGACATCACTTCATGAGTGTTAGCCTAAGCCAACCATCATGCCATGGTGCCAAGCAGAAAAAACATCACATCTTTAAGTGATTCCTGAAAAATCCTAAAATTCTGTTGCATACTAGTGCTTCTTATCTTAATATATATGATTACAGGAGAACAAACTGTTCAAATGTTTCTTGTTGATTTGGGGCCTAATAGTGCATAAGAAATACTACAACAAACTTTAGAAAGCTGAGGTTCAAAGTAGTGGGAAAAACCAATAATTTGTCATAGTAAAATGGAAGGAAGCTAGTTAAAAAACAGAAACACAGTTGCAAAGATGGGAATTGATAAAATGGAGTGACCAGCATTTAACACAATTTCAAAAAACATTCAACTCAGGAGATCAAGTCAACTTCCTGAAGATGTCTAATACCTACAGGAACTACCTAGATAAAAGTATGATTTTAGCACATCTGAAAGGTGCTGTTAAATTAAGAATTTTATATAAGGCTAAGATTGTCATAGTGACAGAAAATAATTGGATAGCAACAGTGAGGCAGTTATTACAACTGATGAAATAAAGCGATGAAGAGTTCTGCTTAAAAGGCTGACTGGTAATGCCCACAACCAGGTGGCAACTGAGAACCCCTGAGAGCAAGAAAGGACACCACGTTCCTCCCTAAGCTATCCTCCTTAAGGAGCAGAAAACTGTCTTTTACCAGATTTTTAAAAAAATTAAATCAGACACATTTTTGCAATTCATCGCTTTTTTGATATGGCCTCCTCTGTGGTTGCAGCGACGAGACATTGTGTGCAGATATAGGACAGGTACCTCTACACCTTTGCATTTGTGTACTGCTAACAGCAGAGGCACTTGAGTGCCATCTTATAGGCATCGTGGCAGTGCTCAAAATGTAAAGAAATGGAGGCAGCTTGTACTTGAAGCAAAGCAAGGGAAGCGAAAGCCTTACCAAAGCCCAGCAAAAGCTCAGACAGTCCTGAAATAAAATGAGTGAGGTGATACCTGCGAAGCTCACCAAGAGACTTCCAAAAGTTCTCTTGATGGGAGGAATCTCAGAGTCATCCCTAAATTCTTGGCTTTGGCATGTTTCCAAAGGGCCCCAAGGAGAAAGCACTTCTATAACAGTGAAATTTAATGAGTGATTCCCTTTCAGCAACCAGGAGTACCCAGGGTTTGTTTTGTATGGGTTTTGTTTTGTTTTGTTTTGTTTTTTCTTTTTCCTGAGTGATCCAGCAGCTTCAGAGCACCAGACGCTCTTGTGACACCTGAGCATGTGTTGCTGGGAAACATCACACCGCATCTCGTTGCAGGAAGACTGTTAGGGACAGATTCACAGAACAAAAAATTAAACCTGAAGTGCCAGCAATAAAGTGCAAAAATTCTCCATCGTGCCAAATGCAAGGGCTGTCACATAAATGCAATTGCTGCAGGATTTTTTTTTTAAGTATCTTCTATGATAGGTTTATCATACACATCAATTACCCAGGAAGCAACAAAACTATGCTTTTATAGCGTGTTTAGCTGTAGAACTCAAAACGAGAATATTTGCAGTCATTCTATAAGCAAGAAGAAAATAATGCTCAAGAGCTAGTACAAATATTAAAGGAATGAGGTGCAGAGGACATGAATATCAATTTCAAACTTATTATTTGGGTTCAGTAATCTAATAGTGAGTGCACAGAGCTGTTAGCTATTTGATTAAATAGGTTATACTTTATTGTGAGGAGATTCTCCTGGTGGCGTCTTATTTAAATAGACATACCTATCCTGAGTCACCTTATTCAGGTTATCACACTCATGAACTTAATAGTGAAAGCTGTTCTTTCATTCTAATCTTGTTCTACACAGCTTGTTTTGTAAAATGTGGTATCCCTACTTTTATCACCCTAAAGGCCTCACTTGGTGTCCTCAGGTGGAGCACTAGCTGTTAAGCTCAGAGGTCTTTTTCTTCTAAGTTTATTCAAATGGAATTTTATGGATCCTTCTGTCTTCCACCAAGTATTTGAATCAGTAATTAAAAGACAGACTTTAAAAAATAAGAGGTCAACCTATTAACTGGGGCTTCAGGGAAAGCTTGTGAGGGAGATAGCTGCACCTACCCCGTGGTCTGCAAAGGTTACGATTCAGTTTAGCCCAGTGCAACCATTTGTCTTTTTGTTGAATACAGGACTGGAAAAGGCTACCTCAGTTTAGTGCCTGTGACTGCCATTTCCATGACACAGACCATCATCTAGGAGGGTCCAGAAAACATTCAGTCAGCTTGTTTTTACGCACCAGAAGTTACAGATATTTCCTAATGGGTTTGAGCTACTTCCCTTTTTTTGCATGTATAGATTGAATCACTCCTAGTCTGAATGTTTGCTTTGGTGTTTCAGTTAATGTGTCAAGAGTTCAAAAAATAATGTAAAGTAACAAAAAAGAAGTTTTCTTTGCATAAAGAGCTGCCTGGCTTCCCAGTTTTCAGGTAGTGCAAAGAAATTCAGAAAAGCATCCTTGAGAAAAAGGGTGCAGCTATTCCTCAAAGAAGTTTCAAATCTACACTTTTGATCTGCACTATCCGCATTAGGAAGACCTATAATACCCTTAATACAAGAATTTTCTTTGAGAACAGAGATTAATGAACAGAATTGTCAATCCTAACCCAGAAATATAAACCCAAACTGTTAATTTAAATTTAACCAGTGTCAAAAAAAATTCCAAAAAGCCAAAAGTGGGTGAATTTTACAGTGCTTACCACAGGTCTACCTTTGCTCTTGCAAAGGTGCAATAAGTCCCCTGCATTCACATTCAGTGGTGATGGCAGTCTGGAATGAGACCAGAGGCAGCTGCCCTCACATGGTTCCTGTTCAATGGCAGAACAGGACATGGTTTAAAGCCATTGATGTTGCACCATATCTTTCAGGAAAAAGTAAATCCAAAAGCCTGTTCTGTTTCCTCTGATTTGCCACTTAAGAGTCCCACAATAGCAGCTACCACTATTATGTTTTATACTAGTTAACAATTTAAATACATTTAAAAATATTTTGATAAACATGCTAATTGGGCTGGTTTGTGACCTGCAGTTCCACATCTAGTTTAGATTTCAATATTTTTCACAATTAGAGAGCAGATCTGTCTGCTTGCAGTGAGTACTTTGGTCATGTGGGGTTTTTTTTACTAATGAGCTGTCAACAAGCTGTCAAACGCTGATACAAATTAGAGGGGGTAGACAGTGAAGGGTTGCTGTATAGCACTAGAATCAGCCCTGCAAAATGGCTGTTTTCACAGCTCACACATGTGACGATATCTTCCTCGGGGAGTAGTTCTGCTGCAGTCACCCCTGTCAGTCCTCCAGGTAGGACCTATTCACATTATTAGAATTTCCAGGGATTTGTCCTAGTAGGAAGTTGAAAATCCATAACTTTTCTGTGTGCCCATCTTCCATGCCTGTAATGTTTGAATATTTCATTGTTTGCATTTTTACTGAGAGTATTTGTGCTCCTGGTAGAAGACGGATGGGATAATACCATGGTGGTGGCTACTTCCCAGCAGCATTCATGTGATGTTCCATCAAGGCTCCTGCCTCAAAAAGTGTTCTTCACAACAGATAAATTGATGTAAGAAGAAACCTTAATATTTACCAGAATTAGATCTAGTGTCAAAAACCACGCCAGATTTTTCTGAGCAGCATCTGAACCCCCTTGTGCTAGCTGTCCAGGCTTCAAGTTGAATGTCAAGCTCTTATTAGAGACCTGATACTCATAACTAAATTGACAGTCAGCAAGCAAACAGAGCATCTTAGCCTGCATCCTCATGGACTACTGACTTAATACAGAAGAATATTAATTTATGTGAAAGGTAAAGACACTGACAGCTGTCATCTGCCTTTTCTCCAGAGCCCAGAGGCTAAGAAATTCAGTGTTTATGTGACATAACCCACTGTCAACACTTTACAACCTTGTTCTTGCCCTGCACTCATGTTTTGGAGCAAATGGTTTCCTGCTTCTGACACTGGGAGCAGAAAGTATATCTTCCCATCTATTTACACTGACTCAAGCATCTAGTCTGAACCCTCTTCCTTTTGTGTGTGGGGGAAGAAAAACAGTCTGTGGGACAGATTCTACCTGTGCTATGAAGTAATTGGGTATTACTGGAAGGCCTGTTCCAAAGTATTTTGATAAATATTCTCTTGAGAGTAACATAAAGTTACAACACTGCAAAACTGCCCTCCTTTTGCGCTACCATGTAGATATATATTTATATTTTTTCACTTTCATAATCTGTAATCCTAGAAGAATCAACTGTGTTGCCACATTTCATATAGGTTTCTAATGAGCAGCTCTGACCTTTATCACAAACCCCCTCTCCACCCGCAAGCCCCATGTTAATAAAGAGCCAATGTGAATTTGAAAAAGGATCCAATTCCCCAAAGGTTGTTACTTAGCATGTTCTAGCACTCACTGACTGATCTCCACAGGATAATTAATTCGCAGACGAGAAATGTGTCTGCAGTTCATTTTTTGGTGGGCTGGGATAAAAAAAAAGTACTACAACTAGTCAGTTTTGACAGTCAGTTTTGTGGAAGGATTCACAGTCAAAAAAACTTTGTTCTAACTAACTAACAGTATTCCCAGTATGTAATCAGGCATTTTAATCATGTGTCTGATTCCAAATCGCTTTGTCACACTCTACCAATGACGCATTATAAATGTGCAGGACTGAAACAATGCCGGTCCTTTGTAATAAACAGAGGATCTAATAAATCTAATAACATCAAACAAGGTACATATGTTTAATGACTTGCTATGGTTCAGTTAGAATAAAGATGCATTCACATACATGAAGTAGATTCACATACTGATACTGTGTTGATACAGTAACAACTGCAGGATAGGAGTCTCATTTTACAGAAGCTTCTTCTATTTCTAAAAGATGAGCTTTTGGTGAAAAAATGTGACACCAGAAGCTGAAGTTGGTGCTTTATTCACAAATGACAGAACAATAGGCATACCATGCAGACTATGCCCAATGTGTGTTTGAAAGCATCGTTCTCCATCTTACACGCTACAGCAAAGGCAACACATTAGTGCGGGTTATGTTTATGACACATTTTATGAAATCCTCTATCACCTCCATGTTCTGAAGTGCTGTTGTATTAAATCTTGATGGGGTCTGTTGTTGAGTTAGTTTAGAAACTTCTTGCTTATAGCTATTTTTAGCCTCATCTTGGCACAATAGAAAATGGTGAAGTAATGCAGCATACTTGTTCTTATATAGGATGTTTCCTATTGGTGTGCACTCACTGCATACAGTAAGTCCAAAAGAAATAGCTCATGAGCCTTCTGAAGGACTGGAGAGCAATGTGAAGGAACTGAATTCCAGATAATGCAATATTTAAAAAAGAAATTCGCAAATGTGAAGCAGCATCACATGACCACAGAATAGTGACTGCATCATTTCTATCTCCCCAAAAAAGTACAAAAAAGGTCTGAGACACTGAGAATCTGCTACTCTGACTTCAGCATCATATAAGGCTTTCAAACACATTTTGAAATATAGAATTATGGAAGAAATGGAGGTAAAATGGAAAAAGAAGTCTAACAAAGATAAATTGTAATTACAAATTAATCCTAAATCTTTAATTTGCTAAAACCCTGATGTTCTAGATGTGGTATATCTTATTTATTTGAACTTCAGTAAAACATGTGATGTGATATTGTGTGAAAAATTCTTAGTGAAGACATAAGTTGTGTAAGAAGAGGGCTCAACAGGTAGCATGGAGATAGGATGTAACAGAGCTACAGGAGCTCCTCTTATATCCATTACAGCACATGACAGGGGAGTGTACTCATATAAATTGTAAGGATCATGCTCAAAAATAACTGGCAAAAAAAGAGGGAAAACTAGCATATCATATAATATGGTCTGAGTGGCTTTGAAGACTGGAATAAAGACAACCCAGCTGTAAAAAGCTGGTGAAGCACTGGAGGTCTGCTAAAGCTGCTAAGAGCTGCAGAATCTTCCATAGAAGCAAACTGGACCAGAGAGGTTGTGCTTGTGTTCCAGCTGCCCAATGAGGTAATGGCTGTGTGAAGCTGCCATGAGAAAGGAAATCAGCATCTTATGTGGAATATTTCTAACAAAGAAAGGCAGTATCATAATCATTCTTTAGGGCATCTACTAGATGTAATCTAGAATACTGCTTGCATCCTGGCTGACCCCATTCAAGAAAGGGGAACTCACAGTCTAAAAGGAGCAGATGAGAAAATGTGTCCAGGGGAACAGCGAGTGTATTTTATGAGAGATTTGAAAAACTGGGTTTCATTCTAGCAAAATGAAAGCTGGGAGAAAATGTGATTGCTTTCTATAAATTCATGGGGAGGGTAAACACTAGGGAAGAGCTGTTTAAACTAAAAGGCAATGTTGGCAAGAGAAAAAATGGGAATGAGCTGGCTGTGAATAAATTTAAGATGGAAATTAGAAGAAGGTTCATAAGCATGAGAACACTGAAGTTTGAGAACTGTTTGAAGTTCTCAAACAATCTCCCAATCTGGGTAGGAGAAACACTGACTTGTTTTGGGATGGTGTTTGACACATTTATGAAACGAGCTATGCAATATGGCGGGGGAACCTCAGTCACCCAAGAAATTTCTCACATCCCACATGTCTGTGTCCCTAGGGGCCTGCGATTGAGAAAGGAGAGCTCTTTTTCTTCCAGCTTTTACCATGGCCTGTATTTTAGAAATACTGGTTTAAATAACAGTAGGGTAAAAGTTACTAATCTGGACAGAGCACGGCATGGAATTGAGAGGCCAAGACACATATCCACAGGATTGGCAAGAAGATGCCATTGATTTCAGTTGTGCACATAGGTGTTGCTGGTAGAGCCCTCCCTCTGCACCTAGGAGAGAAGCACACCATTGCTGCATTTCTTATTTCTTCCTACCCTAGAGGGAATACATTGTCATACAGTGGTGTGGGGCTGCTCTGAGCTCAGGGGCTGAAATTGTGGCTGGTCTTCAGCAGCCCTTTCTCTTTGTAACTCTTCCCTCCATTTAGGGAAAGGCATAACGGTTGTGCTGGGGGCTAGAAACATAGGAAGACGTATTGGCATAGCAAGCAATAAGCCCCCGCGCTGCTAGTTCATCTTGTAGGTGGAGGTGTTCTTCTGAGACTGTGCCACTCTGACTAGTCAGGGGTCTCACTAATTAACTGAGGAGAAATCAAGCCAATATTAGTATTCAGAATTACTTTTACCATTGGAAATGGTTACTTCCAAACCAGGAGAATATTACAACAGCTTCTGGGCTGTAAATTGAACAAAGAATGTACTAAATAAGCTGTTAAGTCAAAAAAAGATGAATGGAATTGCAGAGTACGATTTTCTGGAAAAATCTTTTCTGGTTGTTGCTGAATCATTAGACACACAGCAAGAAAACATAACCTGCTCAAAGTGTCAGTGCAGTTGCACGTTATTTTAGTTTTACCAGGAATACGTGTCTATGCAAAAATGATTTTACACTGTAGACTTGGAAAACAGAAGGAGCAGCCCTTGCAGCAACCTCATTCTAACAGTTTGTGTACCTTTACTGCATGGAAAGCGATACAACATTTTAATTAAATTTCTTAAGGTCAGTGAAATGCCATTGTTTTGACAATCAGCTGTGATCACATAAACCTCGGGGTCCAGATGGCTGGCTGTTTAATGGCAACACTGCATTGACAAATTCACCAATTAGATAGACATTAATATTACATCCTTTCAGATTCTGAGCACAGCCTGACCTCGCCGAAGTGGGTTGGTGTCTTGCTTAATCCCTTGTGCATGCTCACAGAATGTTATCGTGCTGTTGTAGTGGGTTCATCCATCAAAACTGCCCCAGCTTCTCAGCATGCTGAACATTATTGAGTTTGTAAAAACAGATGTCATAACATACTGCTGGCAGAATTGTGTTCTCTTGAGGGACAGCAAAGGAAACCACCCCCTCCATGCGCACGCACACACAGACACATGCTCACACACACCAGGGGCACTGGAGTATTGTGTGAATTCTCCCCTGGCTACACTGAACCTGACAGGGAGGGGAAGACCCCTGATTTATTAGTATGCAGAGCCCTGTGGGGAATCACAGTAGTTAGGGGAATGCAGAAAATCTCGGTGGAGATAGCCACCCTCCTTGCCCATGGCGGTGTATTCCTCACATCAAATTTGCTCTTATTACTTTAAAGGCTCAAGAAGTAACATGTTAAGAATACAGAATTACAACCCACATTAAACAGCAGTGGTGTTATCTTGCATGGAGCAATTCCTCTGCATGACAATGAGTTCCTGGGGACAGAACGATGCTCTCCCCCTCCACCTACTCAGAAGCCAGTTGTGCCTCCGGAAACATCAGGATCCCAAGATCTGAGGGTTTTCTTGGAGCAGAGAAAGGGGCAATGAGACCTGATGATCCTCACTAGTTTCAAATACCCTCCCTTTTTTATTCAAGAGAAAAAAGTCCGTTATTTTAAACAGTTTTCATTATTATCCAACTTCTATCCCTGGGCAGTAGTGACAACAGTAATATACACTTATAGCAACATTTACAGCTTTTTCTTGCACCAGAGCAACTTCAAACAAGAAACAGCAGTTCCCCAGATGTAGCCTTGCATGAGGCCAGCTCTCATTCCTCTGCTTCTCCTGTGCAACAACCCTTTCCTGCTTCCCACCTGGAATACCTGTCCTGGGTACAAGAAACATTCTCCAGGCTGACAATAAGAAAGAGTTACAAAGCGTCTGCTACTACCTCCTCAGTTACACAGCCGTTGCTCTCTGAAACCTTCCCTTTGAGAATGAGCTAGTCTGTCCCATCTTCTGCAGTTAAAATGAGGGATGCCACTGGATTTTGTAATTTTGCAGAACTAAGTTTCTCAGATTTCTCAGAACATGACATTAAGAGGCCCAGCATTTGCATTTTTTAATAACTTTGAATTGTCAGGAGTGCTAGGCTTAATGATGACCGAAAATGCTTGGTCTATTAAATGACTAGAGCATCAGCAGAAAGAATTATCAGCAGAAAGAATTATCCACTGATACTGTCAACACTGCAAACTAACACCCCAAGGATATACATTCCATCAGAATAACAATTCTCCAAACAGCATTTAGCTATTAGATATATGTTCAGCCTTTTCTGTTGTTCTTATTCACTCAAGACTGTCCTGAACCCGCTTCTGTCTGCAATGGTCAAAATTACTTTCTGGTAGATTGCTTGATATCAATGGCAGTGGGAAGAAAGACAGTTTTCATTGAAAAAATGAAAGGCATTTTCAGAAAAGACTGCTCAACCATTATCTTGAAGCGGTGACTTTGTATTCTATTGGTAACCCAAGAGCAAACACAGATACTAAATATCACTTTCACAGCAGTGGAATTTTCCATACAGAAGAGTAGAACTCCATTAATCTAAATATGAATTTAAATTCTAGATTAAATGTGAATTTAGATTAGTACTTATACATCTTTGGTAACTATACACTTATGTATCCATGTTTATTTATTTTAAAAACAAACAAATCATGAAATAAGTTGTTTTGATGATAATCGTGTAGTCCTATTATCTGCAGTAGTAATTGGCCACTTTCTTGCTAGTGTCAAAAATATTTGCAAATCTTGAAAAGATTGTCATTATTTTGCTGATAATTTGTACTAGGAGTGCGCTCTTCACTTAGCTTAGTCTGATTTAAATGAACACTCAGAGGCTATGAGAAGCAAATGGGATGAGAGAACAATCTGAAAACAACTTCAATCTGCACAAGGTATTCAGCAATGACTTTCACAAAGCACTGACTCATAGCTAGATTTCAAAAAAAAAAAAAAAGTGCTTAATTCCCTTCAAATTTAATGAGATTTGTTTGATGCTTTTTTAGAGATTCTTTTATGGTCCAGAAACTGATTTTTTTTTTCCTGAAGATGACTGAAGATGACTGCTACACTTGAACATGTTTTATGGTTAAACTTTAATTTTGAAAAGCCTGAAAGTAGCACGATGTCTCCACAAGGTAAGGCTAAGTACGTGCTTGTGCCTTGGAGTAGATGTAGTGGAATGAGCTCCGTATATATTACAGCAGAAGAGTGTTACTTAACATGAGAGCATTGTTTAATGATAAATAAAAATAGGTACTATAATAGTCTTGTATATCAATAGGAATTCAAAACCATAAAATTAGTCCTGTAAATTTTAAATGTTTATAGAAAGTTTCAAGGGAATTATGAGCAATCTGTAACTGTGTTACTCTGATTTTTAAAGCTTTTGAGATAACTACATAATTTTATTATGTTTCCCTTTATTTCTTGCATGTAGCAGGCTTAATTCTGGGTGGGGTCATAAAGTACATAAAGAGAAAGACTTACAGTATAGAAGATTCAATTTTAATTTTAAATTACTCATGAGTTGAGGCTTCCAGTGAGATTGCAGGAAAAGAGAGTACAAAAGTCTTGGTTTCTTCTGCAAATAGAACAAACTTCACATTGTTTTAGATGCATATCCAAGTTCTGTTTCAAAAAAAATAATAATAAAATGTTGGCCTCTTAGGTATTATTCCTACCATTCAGCTGCTGCTATAGCCAGCAGCAAGGTATCTGGGTGCCTGGTTGAACCTCTTCGGTGATGGAGTCAGTGGTGAACATGGATGTACAGGTGGTTTTGAACCATGCCCTGGCAGTCCAATAGGCAGAACTTATTACTTGATATTTAGACAAGTCTAGTTGACCTCCTAGGCAATGAATCATGATGCCATCTAAAACCGGTATTTCTTGAGACACTCTTTGGACCAAGCTGTGAAGGATCAGTCACAACTTGGTCCATCCATTAATCACAGCAGCATAATATATGGCCTTTGTTCTACCCTTTCTGGTTTGCAAGTATAGCTTCACATGCCAGTTTCCAGAAGATACGGGCATGGATTGCAGCAATGCCATGACTAAACAGGGTTAAAAGGCTCACTCCAAGGCCCTGAGACTCTTCCAAACTACTAAGTCATGACTACCAGTAGTCACTACCATCAAGGAGGAAGATATCACAGAGGTTTTCTTTTGGTTTTTAAGATGAAGAATGCAAATATCCCAGTCATACATCCCCAAATAATACCTTATGTTAGAAATACCTCCATTTGTAAAGTGGCCGATGGAAATTTTTATATGAGAGAGTGGCATTAAAAGAGAAATACTGATTCTGTGTAGGATAGCTCAGCATAAGAAAACAAACAGACCCACTTCATTTCAGATCTGACTGCTCTTCTCTTCTGCTAACCTCCTGAAGCTGCAGTTCCTCTGTAGGAAAGAGAAGGAGGAAAGAAAGAAGCAGGTAGCAGGATCAGAACAAAAAAGGAGATATTTATTCACTCACTGGGCAGTGAAACCATGAAACTTATTGTTACAAGGATGTTATGCAGGCAGTCTCAAAGCAGTTAGTCAAATTAATGGAAGAAAAAATGCAACAGTGACTATAAAAACACAAGTTCAAACCCTTGTTCACTGAAACACAGATTAGAAGAAAATGAAATAACACCTTAGGGAAAATGTCAGGATGCGCTTGTCTTGATCCTATATTCTTCATAAGGCATATGCTGCAGGTGATGGGGAGAAGATAAAGGCTGGAAGGAGCTCTGGTCCACTCCATGTGGTCACTCTCACATTCTTAAGGGGACTGTCACACAATTCATAAAGGAAATGTGGACTTTGGGGGTACGTAACAAGAGGGACAGGACCAGAAGAAATCAGTTCACTTTGCTCTCACTCAGTAATTCACCCATTTTGGATGTCTCACATCTCAAATCCTGTCCATACAAAAGCTCACTGAATCCTCTCCTCTCATGCTGCTTCTGGTTCTCTGTTTTGACTATGAAGTGAGTTACAGACTAGAAAAACCTTTTGATCTGTTAAGGAGGTGAAACCTGGAAACAGGCTCCCTGCAAAAGATGCCAAAACTGCCCTGCGAATTTTTAAACCAAGTCAGAAAAATTTCTTACAGGGAGGAATAGAGCACATTTTGTCCTGGAATGGAGAGACTGAGTAGCCTCCTTCATTTCACTGTACTTGCTTTGCCCCAGAGCCCCTGTTTCTTTTTAAGTCTACATTTTTTTTAGGATAGCTCTGCCCTCTCTTTTTTTTCTACTCAGCCCTCTGTCTTCATACTTGGTAAGGCTGGAGGAGGCTGAAGACACTACTGTAATTCATAGCCTCTATCCTTCCCCATTTTATACACAGTTTAAAAGGGATGCAGTTAACTGTAAGTTATTCTTAGATTTCAACAAAATATTGTCCCTTTATTTGATATACAATTACATAAAAGAAAGACACTTAATTTAACTAGATCCAGTTATAACCCCTTGGAGTTTCAGGGATTAATTTTACCAAGGATAAGTAAAGATGCCTTGCATTACCCTCTGCTCCATTCAACTTACTCTGAGGGCTACCTGCTTTTGTGAGGTCCCTACCTCATAGGCACCCCATTAGAGGAGAGATGTGAAGTCTGTGTTGCCCTCAGCAGTCACACAAACAAGCAGTTTTTCAGCCAGGGAGGCTTGTTTCCCCTAAAAGAACAGCTACAAAAGCTAAATCGCTTTTGCTACCAGAAGACAAGTCTTTGCTGGAGTTTATAGCTGAAGTCTAAAGGTAAACAGATGTTATGTGCTGGTGATTTGGGAGCTATGCAAAATTCTGCAAAAGAGGGACCACATTTTCAGTTACACAACTAAGAGCAAGGAAGTAAATAAATACAGCCCTACCACCTAACAGCCCCCATAAAGGTCAAGCTGTTCTTGGCTGTTCTCTCTTACTCTGTGAGGGGAGCCTATTGCTATTTCAAGGTGTGATGATATTCTTCTTGGAAAACATCCTGTCTCCCTGGGAAACAGGTTCAGATGTAGTCCTTGGCACTGCTGATGCAAATACCTCACTGCTATCAAAGCTACTCTCTCAAAATACATTTTTGCCTCTGTACAAAGTCCTTTCCCCCTGTTAGGTACTTAAAGAACAGAAGCCCATAAAAGTATTTATCTCATTGCCCAAAATTCACCCATAATAAATACAACTCTCGCAATTGTTTCTACAAACCAGCTTAAACTCCTTCAATGGATATATCATGCGCTTCCATTTTTTCTGACTCATTGTGTGGACAACATTTTCTATGTATTTTATTAATGTTCCTAGCATATTGTTGAAAATAAGTTACATAAAACTGCCACATAGTTTGTCCTATTTAAGCAAACAATTCAATTCTTCCCTATCCCTCATATTCAACATCCTGATACATTGTGGTATGTGGTCATATTCTTTCAAAATGCAAAGTTTCTGTATTTGAAGACAGATTCTCTTCCCTGTGTCCATGATTGTAACTTTTTCTGTACATCTTTCAGTCTGAGTTCATCTCTCCTGAGCAGTTGGAACAGCTTATCCTGGATGTCCTCTCTAAGCATGTAGAAGAAATAACGTCATTGGGAGCCAAAGGAAAATCATGCTTGACCAATCTGATAGCCTTCTATGATAGAATGACTGGCTGGGTGGATGAGGGGAGAGCAGTGGATGCTGTCTACCTTGACTTCAGCAAGGGTTTTGACACTGTCTCACATAACTTCCTGGTAGGTAAACTTAGGAAACATGGATTGGATGAGAGGGCAGTGAGGTGGATTGAAAACTGGCTGAGTGGCAGAGCTCAGAGGGTTGTGATCAGTGGTGCAGAGTCCAGTTGGAGGCCTGTAACTAGTGGTGTTCCTGAGAGGTCAGTACAGGGTCCAGTCTTGTTCAACGTATTCATCAACAACCTGGATTGGGGGACAGAGTGTACCCTCAGCAAGTTTGCTGATCATTCAAAATTGGGAGAAGGGGCTGACACACCAGAAGGCTGTGCTGCCATTCAACGAGATGTAGACAGGTTAGGGAGTTGGGTGGCGAGGAACCTTATGAAATTCAACAGCTGCAAGTGTAGGGTCCTGCATCTAGGGAGGAATAATCCCACACACCAGTACAGGCTGGGGACTGACCTGCTGGAAGGTAGCTCTGTAGAAAGAGACCTTGGAGTCCTGTTGGACAACAAGTTGACCCTGAGCCAACAATGTGCCCTTGTGGCCAAGAAGGCCAATGGTCTCCTGGCGTGCATTAAAAAGAGTGTGGCTAGCAGGTCGAGGGAGGTCATCCTCTCCCTCTACTCTGGCCTGCTGAGGTCACAGCTGGAGTACTGTGTGCAGTTCTGGGCTCCCCATTTCAAGAAAGACAAGGAACTACAAGAGAGAGTCCAGCAGAGGGCTACAAAGAGGATTGAGGGGATGGAGCACCCTTCATATGAGGAAAGGTTGAGAGACCTGGGTCTGTTTAGCCTGGAGAAGAGCGGGGGACTGAGAGGGGATCTTATCTATGCTTATAAATGTATAAAGGGTGGGTGTCAAGAAGATGGGGTCAGACTCTTCTCAGTGGTGCCCAGTGAAAGGGCAAGGGACAATGAGCACAAGCTGGGACACAGGAAATTCCATCTCAACATGAGGAAAACCTTCTTTCCTTTGATGGTGACAGAGCCCTGGAACAGGCTGCCCAGAGAGGGTGTGGAGTCTCCTTCTCTGGAGATATTCAAAACCTGCCTGGATACCTTCCTGTCCAGCCTGCTCTGGGTGAACCTGCTTTGCCAGGGGGGTTGAGCTAGATGATCTCTGAAGGTCCCTTCCAACTCCTACAGTTCTGTGATTCTGTGATTCTGTGAATACTGACTTTCCCCTGGAAAATCAGATATTGCTCATATCAAAGCTGGAAAATTTACCTAAAAAAAACCAAAACCAAACCAAGTCCCATGGTGAATATTATGATTTTCTGTGTCACTCGATATCTAGTGATTCAAAAAGAGCCTCATTATTAGTTTATAGAGTATCAAGCGAAATTAAAAAGGATTCTATTCTGTTAATCAGGCAAAATAGCTGTGGGTCTTGTGTATTCAGGTTACAATAGGCTGACTTTTCAAAGGTTTTAAAAACAAAGAAGAACTGCTATAATTATATAGATGTCAGCCAAATACAGACTGTATGTCTTTCTATGGTACTGCCTGTGAAGGAATTATTTGTCTGCCTTCTTCAGGTTACAATCAGATCCAATCTTGATTTACAGACCGAGGGTGCCAGATAATTTACTGTCTTTACTGGAGAACTCCTCCCTCAAATGTACATGGAAGACCATGGCTGCACCTGGGGGTCCAGACCGAACGCAGTTCACAAAAATCATTCTCTGGCATGGACTGTTTTGCATAGCGATTGAAGCTGCCTTGTATCCACAAACTCCCAAGGGTACTTTCTTGCAAGAAGTAGAGCAGAAAGACACTGAAGGAGGAACAAATATCTCTCTATTTCCCTCATAGTTACAGAAATCCTCCTGAAAGTGAGAAACAAAATACTCTCCTGCAACCAGCCCTTACACTAATGCACAGAAAAGCCAATTTCATCATGTTCTACTCCCTCTGGGTGTGGGGAGGTAGAACTCACCCACCTTTCTTTAGCAATCTTTTCAGATGGTTGAAGATCCTTGTCTTCCCTGGAGTCTTCTCTTTTCCGGTCTAAGCAAACCCATATCTTGAGGCCTTTTCCTACATGCTGTGTATAATCTGTCACAGAATGCCCATTGCTCATCTTCAGTTTATGAAGCTGTCCAGCTCATGTGACAAGTTAGCCCCGTATCCCTCCTGTTTATGCATTGATGCTGCATGGGCAGGAGAGTTTATTTGAGTCTTTTTTTTTGTGGCTGGTATTTGTTCTGTGACTTTGATGTTTTGCGTCTGATTGTGGTTACTCTGAGACAGTGGTGCCTAGACTGTCACAAGGAGATGATCAAGGATGCCCATATGCGAAAGCCCTTACGTACTTTCTGAAAAAGTGCATTGCTGTGAGAAACTCGACGTGGGAAACCGACAGAAAACAGGATGTCTCAAAGCTTGCTTGCTGCAAGACATCTGCCACCTGTGTACATGATATTTTAAGGCAATAATAGTAAAGCTATTGTAAATGGCATCTGACCTTGTTTGTGTCTTAATCGCACCCTTGGAATCATTACAAAGCCCCCCCAGACCAACAATCAGACTGGGACTTAACAATTGCCACTGGGATAGCAGTGGTGTTTCTCACAAGAACAGCTGTATAGATTAGCCCAAAGGACCTGTATGTAGCCCAGTCGCAGATCCCTCAGGATGTTTGTTCAGTGCCGAGAAGTCTGTTTGGAGGACTTCCTGAAACAGAAGCTATGTATTTCTGTTTAATAGTCTCTCAAATATTTTTCTTCCATGACTTTGTCTAGTTGCTATTTGAATCTGGATGAACGTGGACCTCCCCCATGCCTGATAGCAATTTCACTAGTGTGATAGCATGATACATTGACAAACACCTCCTTTCATTTTGAAGCTGCTTCCTGAGAATTTCCTTCAACCGTCTCCAGATATGTGGTTTTAAGGTGTTATGCGACACAGTGAACAACCATTCTGTCCTTGCTTCCACCATGTCTGATGTAATTTCATAGACTTTATCACAGGCATTATATACTGCCTGAAGAATCACTGTTTAATCCTTTCCTGCACCTAAACTTTTCTGCATTTTTACCTTTCTTGTGGCCTTTCTCGTGGCCTTTCTCTGTACTCTTCTTGTTTGTATCTACTACTATGTACCAGAAAAAGGAAAGCCTATTGACAAGTCTATTTCTATACTTTATCTGCTAATTATTTAACAGAAAATATGTTACTAGAACTATCATGTAGTGAATTTTGATTGGTCAGAATTGCGTCTGCATTTTATAGACACAACATCTAGGGAAGAGATGGCTAGTGCGCAACTGTAATAGAAAAAGTGTTTGAAAAAGCTGTTACCCTGCCTGCACTACAGTATGAAAATTTCACAAGGGAAAAATTAGACTTGTAAAATGAAGGCAAAGCTTTAGGTCCATTTGGCATCTTGTTAATACTCCTAAACAAAGTATGTCTTGTTCTGCTAGCTAACTTTTCCCCAGGACTGACAGAAATGAGGAACTTTCAGGAAGTTCCTAATCTCACAAATACTCCACATGAACCTCTACAGAACACGATTTGTTATATATCACCTTTATTGTATGATCCGTGAAGATTTTAGAAGTAAATTGAGAGAAAGCTGGCACAACTCGCTTATTCTGATGGTGACAAAATGTCTTCTGTACTCTTGAAATAGCCATGATGCAATCCCTCCAAATATTATTAGTAACTTTTTATTAAAGAATAAATTTTAGAAAGGATAAAACTGGGTGAAATTACTTGTAAGGAAATTGGCAGAAGAAAACTTTATTTCATTAACTTTTTTGGGTTTTATATTGCTGATTACACCTGATATGGGTGTAACATTCTCTTTGACAGATTGGTTTTTAAGATCTCAATAAAGCCACCTTGGTATTTAACATAAATCCCTTATCCAGGAAGAGTGATAAGCAAGTCCCCAAATGGTGATAATCTCCTAGCAGATACCTGACTGTAATTAGCATACAATTAGTACCAACAGACTTTCCTTTAAAGGCAGCATTTGAACAAGTTTGGTCTATATGCAGTGATTAATTGAGATAAATGGTGTATAACAGGCATCAGTGCACAGCCCAGGACACTGGGGACAGCTGTGAAAACCAAGGAACAACATGCACCATGAAGGAAACCAAGTGTCATATGAAGAACATAAGGTCTTTTCCCCATTTTGAAGAATGACAGGCTCTAAGTATAAAGGCCAAAAGGTTACAGCCACATTAATGAAGTAGCTAAACTGAGGGAAATGTTTCCCAGTGTTTCCACATAAATAATTAGAATCTCTTGATGGAAATAATATACAACAGCACAAGGTGGGACTTTGCCTGTCGGCTGTGGCACCATCAGAGCGAAATGGTGACATAATCCTGATGCGGTAGCAGAGATCAACTCAGAAGGGACAGCAAGGGCAGAGCCAGGGCATAGTAGCAGCGAGGGAAGGAGGCTGGCAGGAGGAGGAGGGGATGAATGAGTTTGTTCGGAGTGTAAAGTCTGCGGCCATGAAGGCAGTACAGAGCGGGTACCACTGAGGCTTGGCTTCCACCTCTGCCAGATTCAGCATCCCTGGATGATGCGAGACAAACTGGACAGCACAGTAGGTCGCCAGTGGCACAGACAAGGTCCCTCGTTGGGTGCCTGGACCCAGGAGGGACATTTTGTTCCCCTTGATGTCTCAGGAAAGGCAAAACCCAGCTCATCTTTTAGACAGATTTATTAAAGAAAAGATGCAATGCTAAGTGTCATTGTACTACATGGCTTCCTTGTCTCATTGTCTTCTGAAAAGAAATGCATGTTTTCATGTTGCCTTTTAGTTAATTCGGCTCTAAAGTTTGAATTTTTTTTCTCCATTTTAATCTGATGGGATTTCATGTCGCTGTTTGCAGCGAGGCTGGCTTGTTGCATGTGTTTTGGGGGAGGAAGGGAGATGAAGATGACTGATACTTATAACAGGAATGCAGTATTGCTTAGCTTAATTTTTAATGTACTCGTTAGTGTTCCGTGGGGAGCAGCTGCTGGGTTTCTTTATATTGAATTGCATTTTTAACTTTGGCAAAGGTACCTGAAGTTAGATAGGGTGTTGCTTGGTTGGAAGCCTGAAAAAAATATCACAGGAGAGACTAAAATATTAATTTCAATGAGCATTTCATGAATCATTGAAAATTAATTAATCAGTCATTAGTTCATTCATGTGGACCTTGAACTGAATGATGTGAACAGGGGATATGGTATATGTCTATTAATTCCAACAGGGTGTGTGGTGGAGAAGGATGGGTCACAAGGATCTATGTCCTATTCCTGGTACTTGCTAGCGTGCCACTCTACCACATCAGATAGCTAAAAAGTGTTGCTAGGCCTTGTCAGACTAAATCTTATTTACTTACTTATTTTTGTCTCTGTGAGCATAGTAGAGATGGTAATGATGCTTTTTTTTTTTTTTTTAATTCAACCCAACAGAAAACAGCTGAATTTTGGAATTATTATTAGTAGTAGTAGCCATTGTATTTAATTTTTAAAGTCTGACTTGTGCTTTCAGTGTCTATGTGGATAAGACGTGAACATAGTACATAAAGATACATTAATTATGCTGAAGATTAAATGAGACCTGGACTGTACCCTTTTCATCTAATCTGAGTGCATATTACTTACACAGTAGACTTGCTGATTTCAGTAGGCTGCTATGATATTATGGTATTCATAGAAAATAAATTATAACAAACAAATTACAGCACTGAGACTTCCCCTTTTTTTAAAGTCAAGTTTATGAATATTTCAGATTCCCTTAGCAAAGTTGGGATTTAACCTATAAATTAAATTTGCTCATCTGAATCGTTATATAGTGACTGTATCACTTGGGGAGGGATATTTGCATTTACAGATGCAAACTCCAGCACCCTTGCTCTGACCACCATGCCATTTCTGTCTTTCAGCTCTACCTGTTTATACACACTTGTATATAGCTATAAACACGCACAGAATGAGTATGCACACTTGTATCTATGCCTACTGGTAGTTGAAGCAAAAAGGAAAAAAACTTACAGCTAATGCAGTTAAAAAAAAGAGTAAAGCTAGTGAAGATAAAAAAAAAGCAGGCAGAATGAGTGTGTGAAGAGAGAAAAACATCTGAACAGTTGCAAGAGGAGTAAACTCATTAGGAAAATGCTGGAAATCTGCTGTCTGGAACAGCTGAGGTGGGAGCTGTGGTGGCTGGAGGTCTACAGAGCGAGTGGATTATAACACAGACCTCTGCAGCAGCGAAGGAGGGAAGGGGATGGGCAAAATCCTCTCACTTGATAACTGTTCCTGTCTGCCTTTCTAAGGCTCTGTCAGAAATGTTTTTTAAAGCCTGGCTCATATTTCTAGCATTTCTGTAGATGAGATGTCTAATAATAAATCCTGATTTATAAGACAATAACTGAGGAGAAAATTAAGTCAGGTGAAAAAGCCTTAAAAGATGTTCTTTTCTGACATTATAGTCTGGCAATACACAAAGGTATTCCCAGTAGGTGATGGCAGATGAAAATACAGTTTATGGAACAACATAATTTTTCTTTCCTGCTTATTGTGTTTAAAGACTTTGACTTAAGCAGGTGAGATTTTCCAGGTCATAATGACAGAGCTAAAGCTCCTCATCCATGATGTCACATTTAGGCTACTCTCTTGCATGGTCATGAGCAAACACCCTGAAGGACTTTGGGATGGTAAAGCTGTTTTCTCCTATTCCTTACATCCCTCACATAATTCATTGCTTGGTTTCCTTAAGTATGATGCAAACACATTCAGCTTAATTTGCCTTTATATCCTTCACTCATTATTCCAGAGATCATTTTCTTTATGGTAACCAAGGTCAGTAAAAGGGTATAGTCTGTCCCTCATTAATGAGAACATCCTTCTCTGGAAAAAACGCTGACAGAACTGTCACACTTGGTGGCCCCTACTCCCCAATATGGTCTCTTTGGAAATTGGAGTGGATTGTTTCTGTGATGGAAGTGGTGGATCTCCATTGTCTACAGGCATAATAAAACTTATGAATTTGAAATAATTTGTAGCTGATTTTGAGACTGGTAAAGATATTGCCACCAAAGAACTGGCTTTTAGATGGAGGAAAACAGCTTTTTTAAATATTGAAAATAATACACTTTTTCTTCTATGCATGATAATAACAATAATTGATATTTTATAGTGATAGTCATTGCAAAAGATTCCAATGAATTGGCTTCGAATAAGCTATTGAGTATATAGAGTGAAATCATCCATAATGAGAAGACGTCATCCATCATAGAATGACACCAGTCTCTGAGATCTTTTGATCTGTTGTATTTTGTTAAGGGTTGCTTACAGTTGACATTTTATTGAAAAAAACAGATGTTTGATAGAAATCCTTGGAAGAAGTTTGCGTTTTGAAAAACAATAATTCTACACTAAAAAAGGCCTTTTCAAAATAATGTTATTCACAAAACCAGATTTTTTGATGAACAGAAACAGTCAATAAAATTTTTATTATTATTACAGTGCTTTCTGGTTACTGGGTTTGATTTAAATATTCTTTTTTTTTTTTAATGAAAAAATAATAATCTTGAAATCTGCTGCAGAGAAACAATGACTATTTCCATATCTTAGCCCTGCTGTTTGCTTGATTGGATTACCAAGAAAGTGGCTATATTAGGAAAAAGGAAAAACTGACTGTTAAGCCTGTTGACCCAGATTGACTATGGAGAAAAAAAGATATCTTAAGCATTTATAAAATATATTTTCTCCTCATCTTAGCATGAACTCACTGTTTTTTCTCCTAGGGAAGATGCTGGGAGCCAACTGAATTATGAATCGCATGCTTAAACATTACTTCAAGGGGCTAGTCCTAATTTCATGTCTCAGAAGACCTACTGAAGACTTTATTTCATTTTTACTTATTTTCAAGTTAGTGTTACAGTTTAGTTTAATAAAATTAATTGTTTGCAACAGTATTGGGTACAAAACAGAGTTATTTTCGTGCCAGTGAAACAAGATTTTTCATGCAAGTGAGATGAAGATGTTGACCACTTACTCATGCTGAAACCCATCTCACCTCCGTAAATTATTTTCAGTACACTTAGGGTACTATGCCATAAGACATACAGAAGAAGAAATTATAGCAATTGTTTCCCCAAAAGAATTTCACAAAGGCAATCAGCAAGATTATGAAATGTTGAACAACCTTTCCTGTACTAAAGCACAGCAAATATCACTTCCTGTTTCCTTAATGACTATTCTTCAATTTACCATTTTTTTGCTAACTTTTCCTAACTCATTAAAAATGAAAAAGTTTGTTATCTTTCATACATTTTTTTTACATTGAAACATAGAGCGGTCTTTTTAAACTTTACATTTTAAGAGATCACCATCCATACAAAACCAAATTTCTAAATAAACTTTAAAACTCAAATAATTCAACAGTTATTGCAATATGAATCCAAATTTAGCATATCTTACTTCTGTTTTCCACTATAACTCAACATCTACAACAAATTCCATGGTAGGTTCTCTTTTGATGCCAATATTTTTGGCAGCAGCGTGTCTGCCCAGTTTATTAAAATTATACTGAAATACCATAGTTGGTTAAAAGTGTTTATTCTGCATGGGAAATTTTGAGCTTTAAAGCTTTTGAGCTTTAAAGCTTTCTTTTAAAAAACGGCAAAAAAATATGGTTAAAAAAAA